>JASEVX010000011.1:13152600-13242600 GCA_031761405.1 Serripes groenlandicus
CGTGATCCCTGGGTGAATCAACCCAGCTATGCAATAGACCTGAACACATTGTGGCAAGAGAGAAGCAATTGCCCGCCATGCTCTAAAATGTCGTTTTGTTTGCATTTGTATGGGTTTTGATCTTGGAAGCGAGTTGTTGCTGTGGCATAAAATAGCTGCATGTGGGAAAGGGTTAGTATCTGTTCACGGGTCTTCGCACCTCTGCAGGCCAAATCCCTTTCGGCGGTACAGTGAACGATTTTCCCATAACCCCGTTCCCACATGCATACAACTCCATATAAATGAACTATCGAAAACACTGTGATAAAAACAGCCATTGCTCATCATGTTTTCAAAGGTCGTTTTGCTTGCATTGTTGGGGTTTTAGGCCGTTGTCAACAGCATGTATGCCAATCGCCATCACAGTGCACATACTCGTGTTTTTTGGGTGATTCTACACAGCTAGGCAATAGGACTGAAATCAGTGTGGTAAGAGGACCCATTGCTTATCATGTTTTCAAAGGTCGTTTTGATTGCGTTGTTGGTTGTTTTAGGCCGTTTTCAACAGCATTTATGTTAAATACCCCTCACTGCTCACACACACATGCTTCCTGGGTGAATCAACCAATCTACGCGATAAGACACTGACAACAGTGTGGTATAAGGAGCAATTGCTCATCATGTTTTCAACGGTCGTTTTGAGTGCACTGTACGGAGTTTTAGGCCGTTTTCAACAGCATTTATGTCCAATCACTCTCACAGTTCACAAACTCATGGGACCTGGGAGAATGAACCCAGCTATGCGTTAGGACTGAAGACAGTGTAGAAAGCTGAGCCATTGCTAATCATGATATCAAAGTTCGTTTTGTTTGTATTGTTGGGTGTTTTACGCCGGTTTCAACATCATATATGTCAAATCACCCGCACTGTTCACATACTCATGCGTCCTGGGTAATTCAATCCAGCTACTCAATAGTACTGAACACACTGTGACAAAGGGAGCAATTGCCCGCCCTGCTTTCAGAGGTCGTTTTGTTTGTATTGTTGGGTGTTTTAGGCCGTTTTCCACATCATTCTAGTCATACCACCCCGTCAGTTCACACACTCGTGATCCCTGGGTGAATCAACCCAGCTATGCAATAGACCTGAACACAGTGTGGCAAGAGAAGCAATTGCCCGCCATGCTTTAAAATGTCGTTTTGTTTGCACATACTCATGTTTTTTGAGTGATTCTACCCAGCTAGGCAATAGGACTGAAAACAGTGTGGTAAGAGGAGGAGCCATTGCTCATCATGTCTTCAAAGGTCGTTTTGATTGCGTTGTTGAGTGTTTTACGCCGTTTTCTACATCATATATGTCAAATCGCACGCACTGTTTACATACCCATGCGTCCTGGGTGATTCAACCCAGCTATGCGTTAGGACTGAAAACAGTGTGGAAAGAGGAGCCATTGCTAATCATGATTTCAAACGTCGCTTTGTTTGTATTGTTGGGTGTTTTACGCCGTTTTCAACATCATATATGTCAAATCACACGCACTGTTCACATATCCATGCGTCCTGGGTGATTCAACCCAGCTACTCAATCGTACTGAACACACTGTGACAAAGGTAGCAATTGCCCGCCCTGCTTTCAGAGGTCGTTTTGTTCGTATTGTTGGGTGTTTTAGGCCGATTTCCACATCATTCAAGTCATACCACCCCGTCAGTTCACACACTCGTGATCCCTGGGTGAATCAACCCAGCTATGCAATAGACCTGAACACATTGTGGCAAGAGAAGCAATTGCCCGCCATGCTCTAAAATGTCGTTTTGTTTGCATTGTATGGGTTTTGATCTTGGAAGCGAGTTGTTGCTGTGGCATAAAATAGCTGCATGTGGGAAAGGGTTAGTATCTGTTCACGGGTCTTCGCACCTCTGCAGGCCAAATCCCTTCCGGCGGTACAGTGAACGATTTTCCCATAACTCCGTTCCCACATATGCATACACTCCCTATAAACGAACTATCGAAAACATTGTGATAAAAACAGCCATTGCTCATCATGTTTTCAAAGGTGGTTTTGCTTGCATTGTTGGGGTTTTAGGCCGTTTTCAACAGCATGTACGCCCAATTGCCATCACAGTGCACATACTCGTGTTTTTTGGGTGATTCTACACAGCTAGGCAATAGGACTGAAAACAGTGTGGTAAGAGGAGCCATTGGTTATCATGTTTTCAAAGGTCGTTTTGAATGCGTTGTTGGTTATTTTAGGCCGTTTTCAACAGCATTTATGTTAAATACCCCTCACTGCTCACACACACATGCTTCCTGGGTGAATCAACCAATATACGCGATAAGACTGAAAACAGTGTGGTATAATGAGCAATTGCTCGTCATGTTTTCAACGGTCGTTTTGAGTGCACTGTACGGAGTTTTAGGCCGTTTTCAACAGCATTTATGTCCAATCACTCTCACAGTTCACAAACTCATGGGACCTGGGAGAATCAACCCAGCTATGCGTTAGGACTGAAGAGAGCATGGAAAGATGAGCCATTGCTAATCATGATTTCAAAGGTCGTTTTGTCTGTATTGTTGGGTGTTTTACGCCGGTTTCAACATCATATATGTCAAATCACCCGCACTGTTCACATACTCATACGTCCTGGGTAATTCAATCCAGCTACTCAATAGTACTGAACACACTGTGACAAAGGGAGCAATTGCCCGCCCTGCTTTCAGAGGTCGTTTTGTTTGTATTGTTGGGTGTTTTAGGCCGTTTTCCACATCATTCCAGTCATACCACCCCGTCAGTTCACACACTCGTGATCCCTGGGTGAATCAACCCAGCTATGCAATAGACCTGAACACATTGTGGCAAGAGAAGCAATTGCCCGCCATGCTTTAAAATGTCGTTTTGTTTGCATTGTATGGGTTTTGATCTTGGAAGCGAGTTGTTGCATGACTAAATAAGTGTGGAAAGAGGCATAAAATAGCTGCATGTGGGAAAGGGTTAGTATCTGTTCACGGGTCTTCGCACCTCTGCAGGCCAAATCCCTTCCGGCTGTACAGTGAACGATTTTCCCATAACTCCGTTCCCACATATGCATACACTCCCTATAAATGAACTATCGAAAACATTGTGATAAAAACAGCCATTGCTCATCATGTTTTCAAAGGTGGTTTTGCTTGCATTGTTGGGGTTTTAGGCCGTTTTCAACAGCATGTACGCCCAATTGCCATCACAGTGCACATACTCGTGTTTTTTGGGTGATTCTACACAGCTAGGCAATAGGACTGAAAACAGTGTGGTAAGAGGAGCCATTGGTTATCATGTTTTCAAAGGTATTTTTGATTGCGTTGTTGGTTGTTTTAGGCCGTTTTCAACAGCATTTATGTTAAATACCCCTCACTGCTCACACACGCATGCTTCCTGGGTGAATCAACCAATCTACGCGATAAGACTGAAAACAGTGTGGTATAATGAGCCATTGCTCGTCATGTTTTCAACGGTCGTTTTGAGTGCACTGTACGGAGTTTTAGGCCGTTTTCAACAGCATTTATGTCCAATCACTCTCACAGTTCACAAACTCATGGGACCTGGGAGAATCAACCCAGCTATGCGTTAGGACTGAAGACAGCATGGAAAGATGAGCCATTGCTAATCATGATTTCAAAGGTCGTTTTGTCTGTATTGTTGGGTGTTTTACGCCGGTTTCAACATCATATATGTCAAATCACCCGCACTGTTCACATACTCATGCGTCCTGGGTAATTCAATCCAGCTACTCAATAGTACTGAACACACTGTGGCAAAGGGAGCAATTGCCCGCCCTGCTTTCAGAGGTCGTTTTGTTTGTATTGTTGGGTGTTTTAGGCCGTTTTCCACATCATTCCAGTCATACCACCCCGTCAGTTCACACACTCGTGATCCCTGGGTGAATCAACCCAGCTATGCAATAGACCTGAACACATTGTGGCAAGAGAAGCAATTGCCCGCCATGCTTTAAAATGTCGTTTTGTTTTCATTGTATGGGTTTTGATCTTGGAAGCAAGTTGTTGCATGACTAAATAAGTGTGGAAAGAGGCATAAAATAGCTGCATGTGGGAAAGGGTTTGTATCTGTTCACGGGTCTTCGCACCTCTGCAGGCCAAATCCCTTCCGACGGTACAGTGAACGATTTTCCCATAACCCCGTTCCCACATATGCATACACTCCCTATAAATGAACTATCGAAAACATTGTGATAAAAACAGCCATTGCTCATCATGTTTTCAAAGGTCGTTTTGCTTGCATTGTTGGGGTTTTAGGCCGTTTTCAACAGCATGTACGCCCAATTGCCATCACAGTGCACATACTCGTGTTTTTGGGTGATTCTACACAGCTAGGCAATAGGACTGAAAACAGTGTGGTAAGAGGAGCCATTGGTTATCATGTTTTCAAAGGTCGTTTTGATTGCGTTGTTGGTTGTTTTAGGCCGTTTTCAACAGCATTTATGTTAAATACCCCTCACTGCTCACACACACATGCTTCCTGGGTGAATCAACCCAGCTATGCAATAGACATGAACACATTGTGGCAAGAGAAGCAATTGCCCGCCATGCTTTAACATGTCGTTTTGTTTGCATTGTATGGGTTTTGATCTTGGAAGCGAGTTGCTGCATGACTAAATAAGTGTGGAAAGAGGCATAAAATAGCTGCATGTGGGAAAGGGTTAGTATCTGTTCACGGGTCTTCGCACCTCTGCAGGCCAAATCCCTTCCGGCGGTACAGTGAACAATTTTCCCATAACCCCGTTCCCACATATGCATACACTCCCTATAAATGAACTATCGAAAACATTGCGATAAAAACAGCCATTGCTCATCATGTTTTCAAAGGTCGTTTTGCTTGCATTGTTGGGGTTTTAGGCCGTTTTCAGCAGTCATCTCACGGTATTGCTGTTTATGAAAAGGACAGAGAAAGTCATTTTTCTGAATATACATTTGCATGTATTGAGTGTGCCATCGCACAGATCAGATACAAATTGTTTATTTGCTTTGTGTATTGCCCTCCAAAGGCGGCAACAGTTGCGAATTATACCATTTTTTTACAAAAACTCAAAAGATATAATACCTGAACAGGCAACAATTGTCTTAATGGGAGATTTCAATTATGATCACAAAGAAAACAGTTTGATAGCAGATTTATTTAACCAGACACTACAACTACGCCAGTTGGTACAGTCTGTTTCAACTGATTATGGTACAAATATTGACCATATTTATACAAACCTAAATATTCAAAGTTTGAAATCTTATGGCACTCTAGAATCATATTACTCTGATCATAAACCATTGTTCCATGTTTTACAAATTGACTGTTCTAATTAAACTTAAGAAGACACTTTTGACACTTTTCTGTCATCAGCGTAAAAGATGTTTGTTAAACCTCAACCCTTTCCCTCATATATATATTTTCTGATGATTCTGCAATGGCAGCTTTTTGAAAACATAGTGACAAATGAAAAAATTGTTCCAATACACTGATGTAATCCTTTTGCCAACAAGATTTTTCACTATAAGTCGAAGGTTCTCCAATCAATTATCCCTTTCCCTCATACGACAATTCTGCAGCAGACGACTTCGAACATATTTTGTCATAACATAGAAAATCAATGTAATTGATTGGATAACCTATGACTAAAAGTGGAAAACATTGTGTCAAAAGGAGAAATTGCACGTTTTGTGCAATTTCTTCCTTTGTCAATGTATTCAAAAAGCCGTCTGCTGAAGAGGCGTCAAAAAGCCTTAATATGTTCACAGTCATCTACTGCAGAATTGTAATACGAGGTATAGAGTTAAGTCAAATCATATTATGAAACGGAAGATGTTGCTTTATTTATAATTTTAACACAACTGTCCTTTTTCTTTTTATAGATGACTTCAATTAAAGATGCTTTTGAAAAAAGGACAACAGGTCCTTATAGCCAAAGGATTCAGATAAAGGTAGTTGCCTGTGGGGAAGTAACAACGTACAAAGCTCAGGATGGAGAAACAAGAAAGACTCTACATGTTGCTGTGAGCGATGGGAAGGAATGTATCGTGACGAAAGTCTATGACGAGTCAAAATTCCAAAAATTCAAGATTGACTCTTGTCTTGCCTTGCGGGATGTCATTAAAAAGAACGAAGAGACGAGATTTCTGGTTGTTACGAGAGTATCAAAAGTTTTTTATGACATCAGGAGTGGAGGTACCAGAGAGCCATACACACACTGGCGAACGTTTGATTAGCCCTCCGGCAGCCGACACTGTGCCTATTCAAGTCGCCTTGGGTTTACCTTCCAAGATGCGCGTGTCAGTTTCTGGGAAGATAATTCAGGTAAGAGATATTTATGATTTCATGACTCAAATGCAATGTCATTTACTATGTATTCTCCTTCTTACACGTGCAATAAAGTGTTGTATGTGTGTCTCCAATGATTATAAACAGTTAATTTGTGTAAAATGTGTTTAACAAGTGATTGCTTGTTATAACTTATATATTACTGTTAATAACACTCAAAAAATACAATGAATGTATATTGTTTTATGGCGCATCGACAGCTAAGGTCATTTAGCGCGCAATTAAATTTAATTATTCATGATCCCTGGGTAAACAAACCAGTACTAGGCTAGAAAATGTGCCTTGCCCAAGGGCACTCCACCATGACCGTAGTGCCGCGACTGGGGATCGAACCCGGGACACCCGGTTTCGAAATCCCCGACGCTAACCACTCGACCACAGCGGATTCCCAAAAAATACAAATTACAGTAACTGCCTTTGGAAATATTTACCATACACCTTTTCTTACTCATATAGGACTTATTTATGGTATAAAATAACTTTTGTTAAGTAAGTTATAAATAGCAATTCCTTAGTTAAGTTAGTAATACTTGAAAATGTCATTATTTATACATCTTTTCAGCTAGTAAGATTTTTCCACTCAACCCTCTCCCTCATACAGCAAATTCTGCAACAGATGACTTAGATCATATTTTGTAAAAAAAAAAATCTCCTTAATTGAATTGATATGATAACCTATAACTAAAAGTTGAACACATCGTGGCAAATGGATAAATAGCTTGTATTGAACGATTTCTTCTGTCACTGTTTTCAAAAAGCTGTCTACTGCAAAGGCATCAGAAAGCTTGTATATGAGGGAACGGGTTAATTAATCATTAATGAACTGATGCATCAGAAAGCTTGTATATGAGGGAAAGGGTTAATTAATCATTAATGAACTGATGCATCAGAAGTGAAATGTTTTCTCATGTAGAATCAACTACAACAAGTCTACTAAACTGTTACAGACATTATTGCAAAGTGTACCAAAAATAATATCCCTATAATTGTAGGTATAATAAATGGAAAATCTCTATTATTGAATTTATAACAAATGACTTCATTGGAAAACATTTTGAGAAAAGAAGACTTTGCTCACCATGAGCAATTTCTACTTTTGCCACAGTGTTATCAGCTCAGATGTGTCAGAAAGCATTTGTATTCAGGAAAAGGTTAAAAGGAATGCACCCCACTTTAAGAAGAATTGAAACATCAACCACTTTTTTTTTTAAGGAGGATGCTGTTCGCACAGAAAAGTACGGGATGAAGATGTAGAGATAAAGGTGATAACAAGAGAGGACAATAGTCAAAAAGCTAAAGTTACACTTTGGAGGGAGTCAGTCAAGACTGAAGCTCGGTCAGGAGATTTTGTTACAATAACAGATCTTTCGAAGCCACTGACTACTTTCTCACATAGATCAGAGGTGAGAGGCAATGGCCATAGTACTTGAAGTAAATGTGTCTGTACTCCAGAGTTTAATCTTTTAACAATTTGATATGGGTGGGTTTTTTTCTATGCTCCATCAAACAGTGTGTGTTCTGGAGGGGACATCAATTTGGGACATCTTTCATCGTCACAACTGCTTTTAGTTTGCCATGAAAGCCGTCAACACTATCATGTACTCCACAAACCTTGTATACGTACAAAAAATCATTGTTCTGGTATGCCCGAGGGAGGCTGTTTACATAAATGTATGATATATTCAAGAGGTCTATTTATAATGAAATTTATATGTGTTAGAAAAGTACCAAATACAGACAAAATATTTATCATTTCTGTTTACAGCCAAAAACAGCCAGTCTCACCTTAAAAGTTTGGAATGGTACAAAGACAAAAGGCAAGGTGCTGACAGCAAAGACCTTTGAAGATCTGGTTGTTAAAAGTAATTGAATATATATTTGGCTGACATTTCCAGTGGGTTTTTACCACATTCTGCCTGATAGAGATTTTCAGGGGCTCAAATCAGACTTGAAAGTGTAAGAGTTGCAGTCTATGGCAACACATTTGCTCTCATGCCAAGCCTAACTAATCTAAGGCACCTGCATGTTTGAAAAACTTATTTTAAACTAAGCCTGTAATTTTGGTCAATTTTACTTTAACTATGAATCCCATCTGGAACATACACCAAAATACACTAGTTTGACCTCTATGTATTGTATATATTTTTACTGTCAGGTCAATGCCATATAATAATGGAATTAGTTTAACAGTAAAATCAATACAAATTCACCACAGTACATTGGGAGAAAGTGCAGTTTGCAAGAACAATAACTCTACTTTGCCTAGTTAGCTCCACTGGCTGAAAGCCAGTCGAGCTTATGTCATGGCGAATTGTCCGTCGTGCGTGCGATTGTGCGTTAACATTTTCTTTAAACGACTTCTTCTCCCTAACCACTTGGCAAATTTGGTTGAAACTTTGTAGGAAGCATCGTCTCAATGTCCTCTACTAAATTCCTTCAATCTTTTTTGATTGATTTTAAATTATGGTTTCCATGGCAACCGAAAGAAAAATATAGTGAAAACTTAAAAAATCTTCTTCTCCGAAAGTGTCGGGCTGATTTTCAAATAATTTTGTACAAATGTTCCTTGGGTGACCCTTTATTAGATTCCTTCAAGAAATGTTGATTGGTCGAAAAACATGGCCGCCAGGGGGCGGGGCTATTTTGCCTTAAATGGCTATAGCGTGAACTTAAAAAAATTCTTCTCCGAAAGTGGCAAGCCAATTTTTAAATAATTTTGTACAAATGTTCCTTGGGTGACCCTTTATTAGATTCCTTCAAGAATTGTTGATTGGTCGAAAAACATGGCCGCCAGAGGGTGGGGCTATTTAGCCTTAAATGGCTAAAGTGAAAACTTAAAAATAATTTTGCAGAAATGTTCCTTGGGTGACCCTCTATCAGATTCTTTCAAGCCATGTTGATTGGTCGAAAAACATGGCTGGCAGAGGGTGGGGCTATTTTGCCATATATATGGCAATAGTGAAATCTTAAAAAATCATATTCTTCAAAAATGTTCAGCCAATTTTCAAATAATTTTGTAGAAATGTTCATTGGGTGACCTTCTATCATGTTGATTGGTTGAAAAACATGGACACCAGATGGTGGGGCTATTTTGCCTTATATAGCTATAGATAAAACTTAAAAAATCATCTCCCCGGAAAGTTTCTGGCCGATTTTCAATTGTTTTTGTAGAAATGCTCTTTGGGTGACCCTCTATCAGATTCTTTCAAGCCATGTTGATTGGGTGAAAAACATGGCTGCCAGGGTGCAGGGCTGTTCGAAGTTTTGGCTGTGGAGCGATACTGGCCCTCTTGGGCCTCTTGTTTTTTAAATATTTCCCTTTATTGTATTTACTTAAACACTTGTCAATAGCATAACTTCAAAGGTATTTGAGGGATTTCCTTCAAACTTCATACATTGACATAATACATTGGGAGGAAGTGCAGTGTGCAAAGAACATTAACAATATATTGCCTAATCTTTAATTATTTCCCTTTCTATATTTTCTTGAAACACTCTTGTCCAGAACATAGCTCCAAAAGTATTTTACAGACTTCCTTGAAACTCTTTATAATGGCAAATGACAGCAGCTAGATGTAGATTAGTATACAAGAATAATAACCTACCTTGCCTACTTTTTTATTATTTCCCTGTACATATACTAAATTACTTTTTAGCTCACCTATGCACGAAGTGCAAGGTGAGCTTTTGTGATCACTGAATGTCCGGCGTCGTCCGTCCGTCCGTCTGTTAACAATTTCCTACAAATGACTTCTTCTACTAAACCAATGGACAGATTACAAAATAACTTCACAGGAATGGTCCTTAGGTGGTCCCCTTTCAAAGTTGTTCAAAGAATTTAATTCCAATTAGAACTTTGGCTGTTGCGGCATCAGAAAAGGGGAAAATTACCAAACCTTAAAAAATCTTCTTGTCCAAATGTGCTGGCCCGATTTGAAAATTATTTTGCACAAATGTTCCTTAGATTCTACTACCAAGATTGTTCAAATATTTCCGATCCGTTGAAAAACATGGCCGAAAGGGGGCGGGGCTTGTTTTCCTTATATTTGCATTGTTAAAACTTTAAAAAATCTTCTTGTTCAAAAGTACTGGCCAGATTTCATAATAATTTCACAGAAATGGTCTTTAGGTAGTCCCCTTTCAAAGTTGTTCATAGAATTTCATTCCAAGTAGAACTTTGGTTGCTGCAGCATCAGAAAAGGGGAAAATTGCCAAATCTTAAAAAATATTCTTGTTAATAAGTGTTGGCCCGATTTAAAAATTATTTTGCATAAATGTTACTTGGGGCATCCCCTACCAAGCTTGTTCAAATATTTTCGATCCATTGAAAAACATGGCCGCAACGGGCGGGGCTTGTTTTCCTTATACATGTACGTACATTGCTAAAACTTTAAAAATCTACTTGTCCAAAAGTACTGGCCATATTTCAAAAATATTTCTCAGGAATGGTCCTTAGGTGGTCCCCTTTCAAAGTTGTTCAAAGAATTTAATTCGAAGTACAATTTTATTTGCTGCGGCATCAGAAAAGGGGTAAATTACCAAATCTTAAAAAATCTTCTTGTACAAAAGTGCTTGGCCCGATTTGAAAATTATTTTGCACAAATGTCCCGTAAGGCACCCACCCTCTACCAAGATTGTTCAAATATTTCAATCCGTTGAAAAACATGGCTGCAAGGGGGCGGGGCTTGTTTTCCTTATATGTGCATTGTTAAAAAGAATCTTGTCCAAAAGTACTAGCCAGATTTCAAAATTACTTCACAGGATGGTCCTTAGGTGGTCCCCTTTCAACATTGTTCAAAGAATTTAATTTCAAGTAGACCTTTGGTTGCTGCAGCATCAGAAAAGGGGAAAATTGCCAAATCTTAAAAAATCTTCTTGTCCAAAAGTGCTGGCTCAATTTGAAAATTATCTGTTGAAAACATGGCCACCATGGGACAGAGGTTGTTTTCCTTAGTTTTATTTATAAAGTGAACATTTTCAAATATAACCTTACATTGAACAGCGTTGCTGCATGATTGCTTGAAGTTCTATTAAACCAGGTGAGCGATATAGGGCCATCATGGCCCTCTTGTTTTGTCTTCAAATTTACATGAACTTTGTAATGTGTAAAGGACATTTGTTCAACCTGCATAGAAACATAGAAGGCATTGATTGATCAAGTAACTAATGTTCACATTGCCTACTCCTTTAATAAATAGTCTTTATCAAATGTACTCTGGCGTGGGGATTGGCCCTGTCTAAAATGGCTCTTGTTTCAATTTGGGTCATTATTTTATACCTATAGCTATTTAACTGTAATCCATTTGATAGTGGATTGGAATTCATTGAATTAGCTGTTATTTTTCAGTTCGACAGAAATTTGAAGTCAACACTTATGACACCATTACCGTAGTGTGTGAAGACTCCTGTGAGATTGATGATGATGAGGGGCTGTGGGGAATGTCTGTGAAGCAGTTACCATCAATATTCTTTCTTGTTGGAAATGAACAATTGGCATCTCCATTAGGTACTTTAAGTTTGAAAAACTGTTATGGCATAGTACATGCTTACCAACCTTTTCTCATTCCCAAGGGGGAGTTTCATGATTTCAAAGGGGGAGATTTGGGTTTGAAGGGGGAGATTTTCAGCGCGATGAATTTAACAGTTGAATTTTTCACAATATAATGAAACTTAGATAACTATGCAGCGGACAATACTTTCAATATTTATAGAGTGAGTAAGTCAAGAACCATATATATTTGATGCATTTTGTTGTCACAATAGTGATTGTTTTTAACTTAAATAATTAGTTTTTCTTAGTTTAGTTAGGTCCGGTTTTTTTTTTGGTCATTATTAAGTAAGTAGGTCGAGAACTATAACTCTTGCATGCATTTTGGGAAAATTAAGATTCTTTATATTTTAAAATTGGTACGTCTTGTTTAAAATTGTTTTAAACAAGAACCATTAAGCTGCCTTGCATATTGCCTTATGTCTGGCTTTCATCAGATGAAGGTTAGCTCAGTGGTAAGAGCGTTTGATTGTCACCTTGGAGATCTGGGTTAAATTCCCAGGCGTGGCAGGTCATGTCCTTCCATGATAATTGGCTATGGTATTTTGTCCACCTCTGATTCATGTGGTGAAGTTGTTAGTTGCTTGTGGATGGACAGGTTAGTACTGGTTGTTAATACCAGGAAAACTGGTTAGGTCAGCTGACTGTGTACTTAATGACCAAAGCTGTCTATGCTCCATAAAACATTACTACTATCAGACGAGAATTGGTACAGTGAAAGGATAAATGTCTACATTGTCTTTAGTTTTGTGACATGTAGTATATTGACTCTTTGATTTTAAATGTACAGAGGTTATTTTACATTGTAGTCCCAGACTCATCTGAGCAGTCCAAGTATCAGTTTCTGATGGAAAATATGAAGAGAAAGAGAGGACTCGACAGTGAGACTAGACAGGTTTGTAGTTTTGCACTGACAAGAGAGGCTACTTACAGTTTTTATTAGGTCTGTCATTGGTTGCATATTTTGTGTCGATATACTGACTCCTAAATCTAGAATACATTTATATATAAGCTGAATCTTTTGTGCAGTAGAAGTATATTGAAATATTAAAACTTTTGTGAAAGCAAAGAATTTATCCAGTATAATGTGTTTACTGACACAGTCATATAAGATGCAAGTTAAACACATTTCTCTCTGACTAGAATTAATTATACAATATTTGGCATGTTCATTAATCCGGAATATAGAAGAACACCAGACACCTTGACATTATGACCAGTCCCCGTAAAATCTGATATAATATATGCTCTTCTGAAGATATCTGAATGATATGTATATATACTTGTCAGATGTATTTGTTGCTCACTACATAATATGAATTTAGTATAAAAAAGTGTTTTCTTTGAATAGATTGGTGTTTTGCAGACTGATAAGAAACATGTATACTCTAACGTCAAGCATGTGCAGTAAATTACAATTTAGATGATGTAGAAACATAAAATTACATATTTGTGAGTTTCTTTAAAGAAAAAGGAGATTTTTACAGTGCTTTTAACTATGATGCTCATCTGTTTTTAGCTCACCTGAGCCAGAGGCTCAAGGTGAGCTATTGTGACCGGTTTTCTTCGTCGTCTGTCCGTCTGGCGTCCGTCAACATTTTGCTTCAAATGACATCTTCTCCTTAACCGCTTGGCCAATTTTGATAAAACTTTAGATGGATGTTCCTTGGGTGGTTGCCTTTCAAAGTTGTTCAAAGAATCAAATTCCATAAGGAATTCTGGTTGACCATGGCAATGGAAAGAAAAAATCTTCTTCTCCACAACTACTGGCTGAATTTCAACATGTTTTGGCACAGATGTTCCTTGGGTTTGTGTCTACAAAGATTGTTCAAATTATTTAGATCCTTTAAAAAACATGGCCACCAGGGGCGGGGCTAGTTTTCCTTATATGTCTATATAGTGAAAACTTGATAAAATCTTCTCCTTCAAAACTTCTGGCTGAATTTCAAAATGTTGTGGCACAGATGTTCCTCGGGTTTGTGTCTACAAATACTGTTCAAATTATTGGGATCCATTAAAAAACATGGTCGCCAGGGTTGGGGCTAGTTTTCCATATATGTCTATAATAGTGAAAACTTAAAAAATCTTCTTTTTGCAAAACTACTGGCTGAATTTTAAATTGTTTTGGCACAGATGTTTCTTGGGTTTGTGTCTACAAAGTTTGTTCAAATTATTAGGATCCTTGAAAAAACATGGCTGCTAGGGGCGGGGCTAGTTTTCCTTATATGTCTAAAGTGTAAACTTAAAAAATCTTCTTCTCCAAAACTACTGGCTGAATTTCAAAATGTTTTGGCACAGAATAATGTTCCTTGTGTTCGTTTCTACCAAGATTGTTCAAATTATTTGGATCCGTTATAAAACATGGCCGCCAGGGGCGGGGCTACTTTTCCTTATATGTCTATAGTGAAAATTTAAAAAATATTTTTCTCCAAAACTAATGGCTGAATTTCAAAATGTTTTGGCACAGATGTTCCTTGTGTGGGTGTTTCCCAGGATTGTTCAAATTATTTGAATCAGTTAAAAGAATATGGCTGCCAGGGGCGGGCTAGTTTTCCTATATTCATATATGCAAGTCTACTTATGTGTATAATCAACTAGCCCTAAGGTGAGCAATCCAGGGCCATTATGGCCCTCTTGTTATTGTATTGATTCCCTCAAATTCAGAATCGCTATATTGTAAACTTGACCAAATTGTCACGACTATGAGTAATGCGTTTAACAATGTCAGCTCTAGCTTTTATGCCACACTAAAAACTTAGTGAACTATAAGCTGCATAGTCTTGATGGGGTTATACCAATATTTGTCAGCAGGTCAGTGTTCTCTGATTTGAAACAGTGTAATATCAATTCTCTTCTTTCTTGAACCCCGCTTTCAGTGGATGGAATGCCTTTTAATTGAGAACCAAATGTAAATGATATTATCATTATGTCAGATTCTAGCGTTACTTGTATTTGTTTTTAGCTCACCTATGCACGAAGTGCAAGGTGAGCTATTGAGATCACATTTTGTCCGGCGTCCGTCCGTCGTGTGTCGTGCGTCGTCAACATTTACCCTTGTTAACACTCTAGAGGCTACATTTTGCATCCAATCACCATAAAAGTTTGTCAGAACATTCGTCTCCATGAAAGGTCGGACAAGTTCGAAACTGGGTCATGTCCGGTCAAAAACTAGGTCACTAGGTCAAATTTAAGGAAAATCTTGTTAACACTCTTGAAGCTTTATTTTTTGATGGAGCATGTTGAAACTTTGTCAGAACGTTTGTCTTAATGATATCTAGGTCAAGTTTGAAACTGGGTCATGTCCGGTCAAAAACTAGGTCACTAGGTCAAATTTAAGGAAAATCTTGTTAACACTCTGGAAGCCACATTTTTTGCTTGAGCATGTTAAAACTTTGTCAGAATGTTTGTCTTAGTGATATCTAGGTCAAGTTCGAAACTGGGTCATGTCCGGTCAAAAACTAGGTCACTAGGTCAAATTTAAGGAAAATCTTGTTAACACTCTGGAAGCCACATTTTTTGCTTGAACATGTTACATAAAACTTTGTCAGAGTGTTTGTCTTAGTGATATCTAGGTCAAGTTCGAAACTGGGTCATGTTCGGTCAAAAACTAGGTCACTAGGTCAAATTTAAGGAAAATCTTGTTAACACTCTGGAAGCCACATTTTTTGCTTGAACATGTTGAAACTTTGTCAGAATGTTTGTCTTAGTGATATCTAGGTCAAGTTTGAAACTCGGTCATGTCGGGTCAAAAGCTAGGTCACTAGGTCAAATTTAAGGAAAATCTTGTTAACACTCCTGAAGCCGCATTTTTGGATTCAGCATGTTGAAAATTTGTCAGAATGTTATCTAAGTGATATCTAGGTCAAGTTTTAAACTGGGTCATGTCTGGTCAAACACTAGGTCACTAGCATAAATTTATGGAAAACCTTGTTAACACTCTGGAAGCTATATTTTTTGATTGAGCATGTTGAATCTGTCAGAATGTTTGTCTTAGTGATATCTAGGTCAAGTTCGAAACTGGGTCATATCCGGTTAAAAGCAAGGTCACAAGGTCAAATTTAAGGAAATTCTTGTTAACACTTTGGAAGACACATTTTTGGCTGTAGCATGTTGAAACTTTGTCAGAATGTTTGTCTTATGGATATATAGGCCGAGTTTGAAACTGGATCATGTCCAGTCAAAAACTAGGTCACTAGGTCACTAGGTCAAATTTAAGAAAAATATTGTTTACACTCTAAAAGCCACATTTTTTGCTTGAGCATGTTGAAACTTTGTTAGAATGTTTGTCTTAGTGATATCTAGGCCACTGGGTCACGTTCGGTCAAAAACTAGGTCACCAGGTCAGAAAGGAATATCTTGTTGACATTTAGGTGAGCGACCCAGGGCCATCATGGCCCTCTTGTTTACGGTATTTTAGCAACATTTATTTTTTTCCATGCGATAAAAAGAAAATGTGTTTGTTTTGGTGAAAGATTGATGTTTATTTCACTTGTGAACACCAGAAATAATGTTTTCACTTGCGGTATTGCCACTCATGGTACTCACTCGATGAAAAAGTTTCAATCTTAAACCATAACAATTTTTTGTCTCTGTTTCTTTAATATTTGTTAACAATATTGCTGTTTCTTTAATATTTGTTAACAATATTGCTGTTTCTTTAATATTTGTTAACAATATTGCTGCAGTGACTCTTTATGCATTAATTAAATATTTGATATTTTTTTAAACTTGTAAGATACACTTACCAAACAAAACATCTGTATACTAGCACTAAAGTGCTGTTACATTCAAACAATTAAGGAATTCGTTGTATTTTAATGCACTTGAGTCTCCCAATCAAAGCCAATTTAAGTAAGTGTACCATTTTAATTTCAGAAGAAAAAAGAACGCCTTACAGTCAAGTTGTTATTTGGATGGATGCATTACAAACTAAATGAGAAAAGATTCATTGCCGTACGCAGTCAAAAAGGTGGCGGAACAAAGAGTGAAGAGGTGATGCGATCCTCCACCTATGCACAGATAATGGATAAACTGCTGCAGCATTTTTTCCCTGGTGGAAAAAGCATGAATGGAAAGATATCCAAACTAAATGTACATATCGGAGATGGAAGAGGAAACACAATACTGAAAGACAACTTCAGTTTGGAAACCATTGGGAAGGACAATCGACTGAACCTCATGACAAAAGAAAAGGTTTGTAGTACTTTTAAGAAGCTAAAATTCGATTCTGATTGCATACCTTCACTTAAAAAATTGGTGAAATAATAATTGTACAGGATGGTACGTACAGTATATTACAACCAAAATATTGCCTTAGGGTCAAACTTTGCCCAACTATGGGTTACCTGCTAACATTATGTATGTTAACCACACTTGTTGTTATTTCAGGTATTTGTGTTGGATAGTGATTCAGATTCAGACTTTGAACTTCCACACCTTCAGTTTAGGAATGTAACGGTGAGTGTTGATAGGTAATTTAGGAAAATAGATGAAATCTCCTTTTCTGTCATCCCAAATTCTTTCTAATCAGGTCTGCATTTGAAGACTTTGTCACTAGGTCGGTGAAATTACTGAAGCAATGAATTATGATAGATGTTTTGGACCAACAATTATTGTGCTTTGTTAAAACCTTCTTAAAACTACTTTAGGAAATGATTAAGTTAATGACAGATGGAAGCTCAACTGACAATAGAATTTTGTTAGATGGGTCATCTGATAGAACTCTAAAAACATGTTCAAGCCAATGAAATCTGATGTTCTGTAAATTGATAAAAAAAAGGTTTAGTGTCTTATTTATAATGTACAAACATTTACTAACTAATGTTATGGTTTCTTTTTACTGCAGACACCGTCAGTGACTCAACAGATTGTTTCCTCACAAATCTATGCCACACCTTATATTGTCTCTACACCTGTTGCCACACAACAACATAATGTTACTGCTGTAAGTATTAATGCTGCTTTTAATGCAGAAAGGTAGTGTAGAGTTGTTACTTTTAAACTGCTATGTTTCACTACTAATGTTGAACTGCTAAGTGGATTTGAAAAAAGACTTAACATTGTGGTATTCTAATTATTCAAGTGGCCATTTTTCTGCTTAGTGGCTTCAAGTGTTAAAGCTAGAAATGGCTCTTCAGCAGTTTTTCTTCATAGATATCTTAACGGATAAGGTACTTTTTTAGTACAAAGGGAGATGGCAACCTTGGCATGCCAGTAAGGTAATGTTAACACTGCTGATAACAGTTTTAAACAAATCAAATAATTCCTTCATTACTACAGAGATTTACTTCTTCTGATACTGCAAAAATCACATTGATGTTTTGTGATGCTTATTTATACTTAAATCTGACGTCCCATCAAAGTATATGCATGACTTGCACAGCCTTGAAATATCATATGTATAGGAATGGAAAATGTGCACAGGTATGTGATAAAACTACATCTTAGTCATGTAAATACAGGCACACAAACTGTAAGTGCATTCATTTCAACTAAAGCTTCTTCAAGAGTAGTAATGTTCATAAAGGCAGAACATAGCTGTTTTACTCCACTGACAGTTATTAAAACTGCCACAAAGTTTAGCAACTCAGATTCAATTGTTCTTTAGTCTGTCTTTCTTGGTTTAACACCGGTTTCAACAACTATTTTTAGCTCCACTGGCTGAAAGCCATTTCAGCCAGTCGAACTGGCTTATGTCATGGCGAATTGTCCATTGTGCGTGCGTTATTTTTTTCTTTAAACAACTTCTTCTCCCTAACCACTTGGCCAATTTGGTTGAAACTTTGTAGGAAGCATCCTTTTAATGTCCTCTACTAAATTCCTTCAAATCTTTTTTGATCAATTCAAAATTCTGGTTTCCATGGCAACCGAAAGAAAAAAATAGTTAAAACTTAAAAAATCTTCTTCTCCGAAAGTGTCGGGCTGATTTTCAAATAATTTTGTACAAATGTTCCTTCAGTGACCCTTTATTAGATTCCTTCAAGAAATGTTGATTGGTCGAAAAACATGGCCTCTAGGGGGGCGGGGCTATTTTGCCTTATATGGCTATAGTGAAATCTTAAAAAATCTTCTCCTCCAGAAATGTTCAGCCGATTTTCAAATAATTTTGTAGAAATGTTCATTGGGTGACCTTCTACCAGATTCCTTCAAGCCATGTTGATTGGTTGAAAAACATGGACGCCAGAGGGTGGGGCTATTTTGCCTTATATGGCTATAGATAAAACTTAAAAAATCTTCTCCCCGAAAGTGTGGGGCCGATTTGCAAATAATTTTGTAGAAATGTTCTTTGGGTGACCCTCTATCAGATTCCTTCAAGCCATGTTGATTGGCTGAAAAACATGGCTGCCAGGGGGCAGGGCTGTTTTGAATTTTGACTGTGGAGCAATACTAGCCCTCTTGGGCTTCTTGTTGTTTATATCATGGTGGTCAGTCAACCGACTAGTATTTTAACAAATTTATCTGGAAATGACTTAACTACTTTCCCACATGATTTCTTAGCATTTAGAGATGAATGAACTACAGATGAAATGGTCGAACTCATGATTGAGAAATTTGTCTCAAAACTGGGATTTAAACCTACAACCCCCAAATCACCGCCACAATCCATTGAAACAACTGCTTTAGTGATTGGGCTAAGTGATATTAATTTTTGCGCTCTTCAGCCGTTTTTAGCTCCACTGGCTGAAAGCCGAGCTTATGTCATGGCGAATTGTCCGTCGTGCGTGCGTGCGTTAACTTTTTCCTTTAATCGACTTCTTTCCATGGCAACTGAAAGAAAAAAATAGTGAAAACTTAAAAAATCTTCTTCTCCGAAAGTGGTGGGCTGATTTTTAAATAATTTTGTAGAAATGTTCCTTGGGTGACCCTTTTTAGATTCTTTAAGAAATGTTGATTGGTTGAAAAACATGGCCGCCAGGGGGGCGGTGCTATTTTGCTTTAAATGGCTATAGTGAAAACTTAAAAAAATCTTCTTCTCCGAAATTGTCAGGCCGATTTTGAAATAATTCTGTAGAAATGTTCCTTGGGTAACCCTTTATCCTATTCCTTCAAGCCATGTTGATTGGTCGGAAAACATGGCCGCCAGAGGGTGGGGCTATTTTGCCTTATATGGCTATAGTGAAAAGTTATAAAATCTTCTTCTCCAAAAGTGTTCAGCCGATTTTCAAATAATTTTGTGAAAATGTTCCTTGGATGACCCTGTATCAGATTCCTTCAAGCATTGTCAATTGGTCAAAAAACATGGCCGCCAGAGGGCGGGGCTATTTTGCCTTATACAGCTATGTATAAAACTTAATAAATCTTCTCCTTGTAAAGTGTCAGGCCGATTTTCAAATAATTTTCTAGGAATGTTTTTTGGGTGACCCTTTATCAGATTCCTTAACGCCTTGTTGATTGGTTGAAAAACATGGCTGCCAGGGGGCAGGGTTGTTTGGAGATTTGGCAGTGGAGCGATACTGGCCCTCTTGGGCCTCTTGTTTATATTGAAACCATGCAGGATTGAAATGGTGCTCCCCCTTTATGATTAAAAGAGAGTTTTACAATATGTTCTTCCTTTACAACATTGATTTAAATTTAGAGTTTTAAAAGAAAATTTGCATAATGGTTAATGACATGAAGAGGTAGTACTAAAAATATTGTTCTTCCTCAAGTTACTGCATATTTATTATGCCCCCTTTTGAAAAAAGAGGGGTATATTGCTTTGTACATGTCTGTCGGTTGGATAACTCAACAAAGCCTTGACCTACAGTCTTCAAACTTGACATGGACGTTGGGCCTGCTGAGTAGATGAACCCTATATGTTTTGGGGTCATCAGGTCAAAGATCAAGGTCACGGTGACTTTGAACACAAAATACTTTTTAAATCTTGTCCGAGTGATAAACTCAACAATGTCTTAACCTACGGTACTCGAACTTGACATGGAGGTTGGGCCTGACCCATAGATGAACCCATATTTCTTTTTAGGTCAAAGGTCAAGGTCACAGTGACCTTGAACTCAAAAACCTGTTTAAAGCTTGTCCGAGTGATAACTCAACAATGCCTTAACCTATGTTCCTGAAACTTTACATGGAGGTTGGGCCTGACCCATTGATGAACCCATATTTCTTTTAAGGTCATTGGGTCAAAGGTCAAGGTTACAGTGACCTTGAACACAAAAACCTGTATAAAGCTTGTCCGAGTGATAACTCAACAATGCCTTAACCTATGGTCCTGAAACTTTACATGGAGGTTTGGGTTGACCAGTAGATGAACCCTTTTGATTTTCGAGGTCATCAGGTCAAAGGTCAATGCCTGGACCCTCTACATTGACATGGAAGTTAGCTCTGACCAGTAGATGAACCCTATTTATTTTGAGGTAATTGGGTCAAAGGTCAAGGTCACAGTGACCTTGAACACAAAAACGATTTTTAAGCTTGTCCGAGTGATAACTTAACAATGCCTTAACCTATGGTCCTCAAACTTTACATGGAGGTTTGGGTTGACCAGTAGATGAACCCTTTTGATTTTCGAGGTCATCAGGTCAAAGTCACAGTGACCTTGAACCCAAACATCTTTATTAAGCTTGTTCAATTGATAACTCAACAATGCCTTGACCTATGATCCTCAAACTTGACATTGAGGCTGGGGGTGACCAGTAGATGAACCCTTTTATTTTCGAGGTCATCAGGTCAAAGGTCAAGGTCACAGTGACCCTGAACTTGAAAAGCTGGTCTGAGTAATAACTTTACATTGACTGCACCCATGGCCTTCAAACTTGACATGAAGGCTGTAGGTGACTAGTAGATAACCCCCATTGATTTTGAGGTAATTGGGTAAAACATTGTCCAAATATTCCTGCCAACATGACACTCAGGGGGCATAATGTTTGACAAACATCTCTTGTTTAATATTTGCTTTATTTTGATAAGCATAATCAAGGCTTGAGTGGGGTACTTTTGCAACCTGCAGTCAGTATAAACCACAGTTAAAGCAGAGCATAAAAACTTTATCTTGTAAAATTAATTCATATTTGGTACATTTCTTAAAATAGAGTTATCGCACAACGATATGATCTATTGGGGAGCATCATTTGAAAATAATTATTTTTCTGTCTTTTAAGGTGATATTCAACCCAGATTCCCTCAAGTGCTGTGTGTGCTATGAGCGTGAGAGAAAAGCCTTCCTAATACCATGCGGACACCAGTACTGCATGGAATGTGCTGTGCAATTGAATTCCACCAGTGCACTTTGTGCTCTTTGCAGAGCAGGCATCTCTGGTGTTGGGAAACTGCAGTACACTTAATTCTACTTTGATAAACTGAGAAAAACTTGTTGAGCAATTGAAACCAAATGTATGTTGAATATGTATGACCACCAGAGGAGTTCAATTATGGACCAGATTGGACCAGTACATCTTCAGTTATTGCCCTTGATGTGACAAAATCGCCATATTTTAATTTGTTAACACTCTGTACTCTACATTTGCTGAGTAATTATACCCCCGTTCCGAAGGAAATGGGGGTATACTGTTTTACCCATGTCCGTCCTTTCGTCTTTCCGTCCGTCCGTAACACTTTCGTTTCCGGGCTATTTCTCTGCAACCGCTTTTTGGAATTTGATGAAACTTCATAGGAAGGATCACCACCAAGTGTAGATGCGCATATCGTGTTTGCGTTCCGGTTGGATTATTTTTCACGGAGTTATGGCCCTTTACCCCACCATCAGGCTATGTATTTGTTGCTAATTTACTATCACTCAGGTGATCGATATAGGGCCATCTTGTTTAAGGGAAATAAAGGAAATGTTGTGCCCCACCCCTTGCCATACTGAAAGTGCCCCTTCAGCCTGAAAATGCTATAAATGTGACTGCATTCCATCAGTCGTCACACTGCGGCAATTCTAGTATTTTATTTTTCAACCAAACCATAACTTTTGTTCTTCTTGAACGTGTCTGCCATGAGGTGTTTTTCTTGTATTAAAAACATTTTTAAAATAGTGCAAAATAGATCTTCATTTATTTTCAGGAGAAGCAGCCAACCACACTTCAAATGTCTAAAGGTGCACAGCTGACCATATACCAACTGTTACAGTCTCGACAGTCTACTAGTTTCTTTGATGATCGATATGCAGAACTCAAGAAGATTGGATTTAAAAAATCTGATAGCTTCATTGAGAATGAAATGCATATGAAACAAAAATGGTATCGCTTTTGGAAAGAGGAAGCTCTAAGCTACGTCGACAAGGAGTTTGTCATTAACAGGAGGACGAGAGACAGCCTGTTGTGAGCTTGGAGAACAGGTTGCAGCCAAGTTTAACCTGAAGCCAGAACATTTTGATGTTTACAAAATATAAGCACAGAAAAAGGAAGAAAGGATGCAGACATTGAATAAAGATAATATCAAAATGCAGATTGAATTGAATGAAAGAATACGAAACAATACAATATCCGGTAGTGACAAAACAAGTCGACGAAATGAAATTAAGTTCTTACAAAAAGAACTGCTATTGGCAGAATCGGAATACAGCAGGGTGCTGAGAAACTGGTCAACGTTCGTAATGCGTATTGAAAAGCATGGCCCTGTAAAGTAAAAACAGGGACTGGAAAGGAAACAAGACAAGCAGTGATGATGATGAAGTTGATAATGTAATTAACAACGAGATGGATATAACGTGGGATGATGATCTCGGTGACACTCAAGTTGAAACTGAAAATCAAGGTGATGGTATAAGCATAATTTGTGGGACATTGCTGACGACTGCATAATAGAACTAAACAACAATGTCACTAAGAAACCTGTTAAAACTGAAAATCAAGATGATGGTATTAGCGTAGTTAGTACGGACATTGCTGATGACGGCATAATAGAAACTGAACAAAAGTGTCACTAAGAAACCTGTTGAAACTGAAAGTCAAGATGATGGTATTAACGTAGTAAGTGCGGGCATTGCTGAAGACTGCATTATGGATATGAACAGCAATGTCTAATAAACTAGTCGGCCAGAATCAGGAAAAGGGAAATCAAAATGCCCTTAGTATGGAGTATGTAAAGGTAGATAACGGTCTCACAAGCGCTTATATTAACGAGTGTCAAAATACTGTGACTGGACATGTAATGGGCTGATACATCTTTACATACACTAACAAGAGTTGTCGGAGGACTATATAGATCGCCTATCAGGGCCATCGTCTATCCGGACCTACTTCAGAACAGTTATAGCATTATGTAAAGTCACACAGTATCACCTATTGCAAGATAATACACCTTTTCAATACTAGCATGCAAATGTTAACCAAGTCCATACAGGCCGTTTAAAATCTGTAAATTTGTTTATATACAATGTATGCCGATAGTGAACATAATGCCGAAGACTTACAGTATCAGATAAAACCACACACTATTATTTATTGCGAGATATCACAAATCACAATTCAGTCAATGAATGAATGAATGAATGGTGTTTTAAGGCCCGTCGACAACTAAGGTCATTTTGGGCGCTTAATGATTTACTTACTGTAAATTATGAAATTATTGAAATATAACTAACCAGTTTATTAGACAAAACAATTAAACATGATGTACGCGATATTTAACATTAATATAAAACGACATGTAAAACAATGTAAAACAGAATTTAGGCAAACAAGCCAAACACTGCTATGAAATACTTAACATAAAGATAAACAATATCTGAGAAAATGCGGAACAGGATCTGTAAAAGTAATACATGTGCAAAAGCACGATTTAAGAAATAATCATATCTTATTAAAAATATTAATTTCCCTAAGGAAATCAAATACAAGTTCAGGTTTGACAGACTCAAAGAGCTGACGCATACTTTGAGCCTTGAAAAATCTATCACGTATTGGAGCGAAATCAGCACATTCCAGAAGAATGTGCTGTACTGAAAGTTGTGTAAAACATGGAATACACTGAGGTGCTTCCTCACCCTTCAGTAAGTACGCATGAGTTAACCATGTGTGCCCAATGCGTAAACGAGCAAGGACAATTTCTTCTCGGCGACAGGATCTAAAAGCTGACAGGCACTCACCAAGTACTGACTTGATTGAGTGCAGTTTATTATTTACTTGCTCATTCCAATCACTTTGCCACTTATCGTGAATTAAAACATTTATTAAAGGTTTAAAATCGGTATAAGGTATTTTAAAAGATAAAATATCTTGTAAAAGAGCAGACTTTGCTGCCAAGTCAGCATGTTCATTACCGTGAATGCCCATATGACTGGGGATCCAGCAAAATACTACATGTGCTGTTGCACAAATACGCGATAACTTAGAAAGGAGGTCAACAATAATAGGGTTATCTATTTTGTCATTCTGAAGTGCCTGCATAGCAGACAATGAGTCAGTAAAAATAATATATCGCCAATAACCGTCGGATTCAATATGGTCCAAAGCCAAATGAATTGCCTTTAACTCGGCAGAAAATATAGAAGCATTATTTGGCAACCGAAATGTTATCACATCGCCATCATGAACTGCAGCGGCAGCAGCCTTTTTTCCGTCCTTAGAACCATCTGTATAAATATGCTCAAAGTTATAATATGTATTTTTAATTTCCATATACTTGGACTTAAAAACAATAGGATCTGTGCAGGCCTTTTTATCAGTCGCAAGATCATAAATGAATGATGGACTATTTCGAGTCCAAGGTGGAGAATCTGAAATCTCCTGCCTCGCGATGTCCTCAAGATCAACATCAAGCTTAGCGACTTCGGGACCGTAACGGATACCAAAAGGCGGTATTACCCGTTCCTTCTTTAAAAATAATTCCTTGTATAAAGGTTTAAAAACAATTCTATGAGTGGGATTTGAAGGGTTAGACTTGAGTTTTAAAAGATACTGCATAGCTAGTTTTTGTCGACGTAAATATAAGGGTGGTTCATTGGCTTCTACATAGATACTTTTGACGGGCGAAGTTCGAAAAGCGCCCAGGGCTAGCCGTAAACCCTGATGGTGAATTGTATCAAGTGTTGCAATGTATGACTTTCGTGCTGAGCCATAAACAATACATGCGTAGTCTAATTTAGATCGTATTAATGACCTGTAAAGTCTTAAGAGGACTTTACGGTCAGCACCCCAATCCATGTGGGATACAACGCGTAAAAGATTTAATGCTTTCTGGCATTTATTTCTAAGATATTTAATATGAAGAACAAAAGTCAGTTTCGGATCGAATAATAGACCAAGGAATTTAAATTCAGACACAACGTCAATACGAGTGCCATCTAGTGTTAAATCAGGATCTAGGTGGTGTTTACGAAGTTGACAAAAGTGCATACATTTGGTCTTGCTTTTAGAGAATTTAAAGCCATTTTCGTTTGACCATTTTTGCAAATTATTCAAAACTTGTTGCAGTTGTCTTTCAATTGTATGCATATGTTTTGATCTGTAGCAAATACAGAAATCATCAACATATAGAAAACATTCAACTCCAGGGTTAACAGATTTGATAATGTTATTAATCTTTACACTAAAAAGTGTTACAGAAAGAATGCATCCCTGGGGAACACCCATTTCCTGTTCATGTGGATCAGACAAAGTATCACCAACACGAACTTTAAACTGACGTTCATTTAAAAAAGCAGAAATGAAAAAAGCAAGGCGACCTCTTATTCCATAATCATAGAGGTCATTCATAATACCATATTTCCAGGTAGTGTCATATGCACTTTCTAAGTCAAAGAAGACGGAGACAACGTGTTCCTTTTTAATGAATGCTTCTCTGATAAAAGTTTCAAAACGAATCAAATGATCCATTGTGCTTCTATGTTTACGAAAACCAGACTGAAAAGTAGTAATAAGTTTGTTCTTTTCGAGAAACCAAACAAGTCTGTCGTTCACCATTCTTTCCATGGTTTTACATATACAGCTAGTTAAGGCTATAGGACGATAATTCCCAGGATTAGTTGTATCTTTACCAGGCTTGGGAATTGGAATAACGATGGCCTCTTTCCAAGATCTCGGGAGATTTCCCGTTCGCCAAACCTGATTATAGACGTCAAGTAAACAAGAAAGGGATCGGAAAGGTAAATGCTTAATCAGTTGATAGTGTATATCATCTGAACCCGCAGCGGTATCATGGCACTTCTTTAGAGCCGATTTTAATTCTTTTAACGTAAAAGCTTTATTATAGGCCTCTTCATTTTTCGATTTAAAGTTAATTTTCCGTTTCTCCCTCTGCTGTTGAAATTTTTGAAATTTTGGAGAATAGTTTGAAGAGGACGACTTCTGTGCAAAGGAATCTGCCAACGTATCGGCAATATCCTTCTTTGAAGTAGCAACACCGTCCGAGGTGTTCAGATGACTCACACTAAGCGAACTGCTCTTTCCTTTTATTTTCCTTATCATGTCCCATGTCTTTTTGACAGACGATCTAGAATTTAATCTAGATACATACTGTCTCCAAGACGCACGTTTACTGTGCTTAATAGTTTTACGAGCTTTTGCTCTAGCTATTTTAAAGTATACATGATTTTGATGGGTTGGCCTCAGGTTAAACTGCCTTAAAGCCGATTTGCGTGTTCCTATAGCCTTTTTGCAATCCTCATCAAACCAAGGTTTGCGAGGGTGCTTTGGATTTGTCGAAGTTTGGGGAATTGCCTCTTTAGCAGCCTGATACATTAAAGATGTAAATAGTTGTGTAGGGTCATCACATTCCAAGAAAGCATCCGGATTAATGGAACGTTCACATCGCATCTGGAATAAATTCCAGTTCGCTTTGTGGAGCCTCCATCGTCTCGGTCGCCCCTGGACAGATGGCCCGGTTTCAGTGATAATTATAGGGAAATGATCACTTCCATGAAGGTCGTCTTCCACCTTCCACTTAAAGTCAACAAATATATCAGGACTACAAATAGAAAGATCAAGAGATGAGTAAGAACCAGTAGCAGGATGCAGATAGGTGTGAGATTTATTATTCAAAATACAAAGGTCATGTTTAAAAATAAAATCTTCTAATATTTGGCCTTTGTTATTGGTGTCACTACATCCCCACAACTTATTGTGTGAATTGAAGTCACCAACTATCATAAAAGGTGTCGGAAGCTGACTGACAAGCTCAACCAGCTTGTCTGTATCAAGAGGCTGACTTGGCGGAAGATACAAAGAACATAGGGTAATTGTTTTGCTCAATGAAATTCTTACCGCAGTTGCCTGCAGAGTTGTAGTAAGTGAGACTAAGCTATGGGGAACAGAGTTGTTAACACATATTGCTACCCCACCACAAGCTCGAGCACTTGCGTCGGAAGTTTTATGATAACATGAATGATATTTAAGAGAAAGACTATCATTATCTTTTAAAAATGTTTCTTGTAAGCATAAAGCTACTGGTTTCTTTTCATTAACTAGTTGAGACAATTCTTCAAAATTGGCTTTAAATCCACGACAGTTCCACTGGATTATGGAATTCATTTCGATACAGGTTCACAAATTTTGATTTCAGGTATCGCATTATGCCAGGAATCAATGTTTTGATTCCATTCATCTGTTGTACCCGACCATGGACTAGGAGGCTCAGTTTCCTGTGTCTCCATGTCATCCAATGTCTGATAACGATTTGTAATTTTAGGTTTAGAGTCACTAGCTCTATCTAATTGGACCTTATTTTTTTTAGTTTTTTGTTTCTCGAAGCCTTCAGAATCGGGCTTTGAGTGTAATTTTAACTTTGGTTTGTTTTGTTGGTTTGGTTTAAGTGAAATAATTGAAGATTTTTTCGTATCAGGTGATTTACTTGTATGGTTTGAATTATTTTTTACAACTTTAGAAGATTCCTTTCCTTTTGAAGAATCAACTTCCCTGGAAGAGGACCCAATCCCTCCAGGAGAAGACTCAATCTCTCCAGAAGAAGATAATTTAATTTCTCTAGGAGAAGACTCAACCTCTCCAGGAGAAGGTGACCTAATTTCTTTAGAAGAAGACTCAATTTGTTTAGAAGAAGACTCATTTTCTTTCGAAGAAGATGCAGTATTGCTACAGGTGTCTTTGTTCATTGATGGTAATGAAGAAAGGATAGAAGTAGAGGGCTGTTCATTTGACATAATTGCTTTTAACTGTAAACTGATGTCAGGAAACTTTTGAGATAGAATCTTCAAAAGGCGATGGCATGTAGTACATTCTTGTGAGGGTGGCGGTGTATTGACAACAGGCCTGATAGTAGTTGGTCCCGAGTTGTTTTTGGTGACATTAGCATATGAAACAGTCAAATTGAATCGGGTTTCAACAATTTTCTTCGCCTCAGGAAAAGAAAGACCTTCTTTACACTTGACGGTAACAATCTCCTTCTCCCGTTTCCACACAAGGCAGGAGCGGGAGGTAGAATAATGCTCACCACCACAGTTTGAACATTTAAGTGCATTTTTACATTCATTCACATCTGCATCATGTTCTGAACATAACGCAGTGCAACGACGGCAAACCTTTTCTTCTGTAGTTTTTCGGCATTTTGATTCATGATGGCCATACTTATAACAGGTGTAACATTGCAATGGGTTAGGGATGTACATGTCAACAGGGACATTCAAGTATCCAACTTTAAGGGATCTTGGCAAAATAGCTGTATTGAATGTTAGCACCAAGGTGTTTGTTGGTCTCTTGATACTGTCCCTGTAGGAAGTCATCCTTCTGACATGGACGACCAGTTGGCCGGCCAGTTCAGAAGCAATTTCCTCCTCAGAAACTCCTGCAAGATCTGGGCATCTTATAATTCCTTTTGACGTATTAAGAGTATTATGGGCAGAGCATTTGGCAGAGATATTGAAAAAGGTTTTTAATTTTAAGAGGTTGTCTGCATGTGCTTTCTTCTCAACTTCAATGAGGAGAGCACCTGATTTCAATTTTTTAACAGACTTAGGTAAACCAGCAAGAGAAAGAAGGCATTTCTGAATGACGAAAGGTGAAAGGGAAGTTATAGCTTGTTCAGGCAAATTTGATTCAATCAATAAGAATCGGGGGAATGAAGGGTTTGAAGTGTTGCCATTTGGTTTGTCGATATCGGAGTCCGAGTCCATTTCAGTACGTGTGCGTTTTTTGGTTTGAGGATCCATATCCAAGTTTTTATTTTTCGTCAACCGCGGCCCCCACCCGCCACGGAGTCCAACAAGGGAACACGATACATGGAGCGGAAATCCAGCTCCTCGTGTCAGGGGTCCACAGATGGTATAACTAGATACCGCGAATAAGTTAGCGCGACAAGGAAGAACATGGATGTGTCCCCCATATCAGGGATCCGCCATGCAAGTCAGTGCCCCCGACCAAAACATCCGCGCCACCCAATTAGCCCATTAGCCTATAAAAGACGAGGCACAATAAACTGTTAACTTTATGCAAATTAAATATAACACATATAATATAAAGTTGGTGTATATAAAATGAAAGAAACGATCGGATGGAATATTTTCAAGTGAAAAAAAAACAAACTTATACGTAGATACATGCACAGATATTTATGACATTTTAACACCATTACAGTTAACATACATGTATTTGTAAGAAAAGAAAAAGTGTGCCTAAATCTAATATATGACCAGCCGTTTGCACTAGATCGGGCCCATCTAGGCTCCCGTTTACACCGAAGCAGAGGCCAAAGCAGTGTGTTGGAAAGCCGGAGATCCCTGCGCTTCCCTCAACTGCCAGGATCCTCGTTTCCTGCTTACGAGTATCCACCCACGGCAAACAGGCGGGTCCATTAGGGGACTTCTACCCCTTGTAGGACGGACAGCCGGCGTATTCTAACCCCCACCGGCAGGGGGGACAATTCAGTCAAACACCATTCCAGAGTTATGGGACTTTACATACAGGGTCATATAATGACCCTGAATAAGTGTGTGAAGTTTCAAAGCAACAGCTTTCAGTGTCTGAGAAAAGGCCTTGCACGCAAAGGTTTGACCAAAATTCTAAGTCCAAAAAGGGGCACACTTCAGTCAAAATCCTTTCCAGAGTTATGGGCCTTGACATACAAGGTCACCTAATGACCCTGAATAAGTGTGTGAAGTTTCAAAGAAAAGGCATACACAGTCTCTGAGAAAAGGCCTTGCACGCAAAGGTTTGACCAAGCTGGCAACGCGGACGCCGGCATGACTACATAAGCTCCCCCATTCCTGCGAATAGGCAAGCTAAAAATGTTTACCCAAGAAAAGTTCAACCTTGAAAACAAGGTGCAGACTGTCAATTCTTATCTGGAATGCATGAAAGAAATGGTAAACTACTGGAATGTGAATGATCTAACAAACGCTAACTGTAAACAAGGTCTGGAATTGATGGAAATGAAAGAGTTTTCACTGCAGGAAGTGTTCTGGCATACAGAGTTGAATGTTGGGGGCAGGTCTTTTCACTATTCCACCAGATAAGACATTCATTGTACTTTGTGATACTAAAGGAGATCTCGGCCTGCTTGATTAACATGTTCACTTCAGAAACGATGAATTATCATTTGAAGATATCATACCCGATATTGACCTGTTTCATACTTTCTGAAGTTTGCTTTGTTACATCATGTAAATTTGAATTATTGATACACGCTACGAAGGATCGATTTAAATATTTATTTAATGTTTTGAAGTAGTGTTCAAAACTAAATGAATAATTATTAGTATATATGCATACATGTACAATAATGCTCACTGACATGAGTTCTAAACTAGGAAGACATTTCCCTCAGATCCTATCGCTATTTGCTGACTGTCCGATCATATTGACCTGTATGTGTTGTGTAAGCGGATTCTTCAGTATATAGTAACCTACTTCTTGTGATGTATAAGCGTATTCATTTGTTTTAATGGTAATCTTCAGTTCGGGTTAATTTTTCACGAATGGTCAAAGGGAAGTAAATCGGATCGGCTTGCCGGGCAGACAATTTTGTCCAGGGAATTTCAGATGAATATATAAGACTGAGGTTGGCTCCCATTGGACAATAATGATTTTGTTGAAAGTTGAAAGTGATTTTCATAAAGTTGAATAACCTCTGACTAATTTATAACCAAAATAGTGTTTGCTTTTAGCTATGTTGACACACTAATAGCCATTTTCAGAACATGCTGTATTTTCTGAAATTGAAAGTAAAATTCAGTGCGGGATAAGGGTGACCTTTGATTTGACCTCCTAGCTCTGTCAAAAAACGGTGAACATGTGGGTTTGTTTTGCTTTTTTGGTAGTTCTAAGAATGAACTTTAGTTTGATATAGGAATACGTGTTAATTCATTTCCTAGTAACGAACCAAAACCCATAACGCTAAAATGGTCGCCTATGGAAAATGATTTACTTCCCTTTGACCTAAAGCAATAATTCTGTTTTGGTAGTAATTTTCATTGTCGCTACTTTTGGGTTAGGTACTTTGGCCGTTAGCGGACGAAACTTTCAGACAAGCTCATTTAACCTGTCAGCAATGAAATACTGTGTGAAAACATAGAAACCAACCCACACAAACCTCTCAGAGGCTCAGAGCAAGTATGGAGGGCTTCAGTCAATGAAGGTATTGTTTTTGTTCTCTGTCAGACTGGGGTAGAATGCTAAAACAAAAACCTGGGAATATTGTGATGTGAATCAAGCCACCATATACAGCAACATATATGACCAGGTACTTCACCTTTCTCTCAAACACATGCCATGTCATGCACCTTCAGCCAATGACCTTTGGGAACATTTTGGAAAAAGGGGTATAAATTCCTATTTATGAGCAATTTCATTTTGTTCACATCAATTTATTTTTACTAAAAACTGGGTTTTGGTCTATTTTTAACATATTCTTGATTGATTTTAACGGATATACATGCAAAGGAATTCTTGCTTAACCTAAGTCTATCATTTAGAGTGTTCAAAGGCCAAAAACAGCTGTAGATTTTGACTGAACCATAACACTTTTTCAGTTACCTCCCTTTTATGATTTCCAAATTCGACACAAATCGCAGTTTTTTCATATAACTTTGGCCTGATGAGGTTAAATTGAAGCCTTTTCAAGTGAAAATGTCTTGCATATTCTTGTTGGAGTATAAGATACATTTTTTGGGACTGCGCGGCAGGAAAAAAAGGGCCATTGGATATCTGCGACAAATGTAAATTCCTCCGCTAGGTCCATTTTGATTAAAATCTGCCGTGTTCATTGCATCCGGAACACTTCCATGACTGCGAGCGGTTGGTTGCCCCATTTAGCAGTAGAAATGTATTGGATCTACGCAATTTGCACCTTTTCCAAGACCCCTTTTCCTGTGTCATTTCTGATAAATCAACCAGATTTTTGTGTTGAAACTAATTTTGCCAAAAATTGGGATTTTTGTGTGCACATTTCTGTGTATCCAATGCTTGAATGTGTCCTAGAGGGCTCCTTACTATCAAATGAGTTAATGCTGCAATAGAAACAATCGTTTCTTTCCAGGTTATTACAGCAAAGCACGCTTATATTGGCATATTTAAGGATCTTTAACTTCGCACCCTTGCCTTTTATAGTCATAACACATAAGAGATAAAGGTGTTCAGTTGTGTATATCAGTGTTATTTCAATGTTATTTAGTGGCATGAAGCAGTTCTGCTTCCATGTGAAACAAAATCAGGCCAAAACAGAATTTTATTTGAGAAATATCATCAAAATGTTGTTGTTTTTTCAAGCAGATAAAAAGTGTCAAGCCATTAAATTTTCATAAAAATTAAGAAAGATTGAAATTGTATATCAAATCAATCCATTGACATGTTGAATATACCCTTACAAAGTGAAAACCATCATAAACTACTATCTAGCATGATATTTTATGACTAAAATTAAATACTGAAAACATTTCATTTTAACTCAAGAAAGGTATCCATTTGTGAGCTAAAAGCACAGTACAGTGTAAAGGGTAATTGCCATATTTGCCTAACTGTCGAACCGAATGAATCGAAAACTTTGTTCACTATTCCGCAATAGGCGGTCGTAACCTGAATTGTTATCATCATGCGATTTTGACTCAAAACATATATTATACTGCACATGCTAGGGTAACCGATATATTTTTAACTTATTTTTTAATTAGAAACGCACTTCAGGTTAGGAAATGCTTATTATGTCTCTCCCATTCATGGGGAGACATATTGTTTTTCCCTGTCCGTCCTTCCGTCTGTCACTGGTATAAGGATTAAGGCTAGTTCGCCTAAAAGTCTAATTGCGAGGACCGATATAATACAGCTAGATAACAAGACCTCTAGATGTATTGGATTGCAGCTTTACATAAGGTTTTGCATGTTTTTACTTGCTTCTGTAAAAATACAACTCAAATAGTCCAGCTCACTAAAATGGTTACATAATAGCTGTTTATTCCATAATCTGTCCATATGATGTCATTGGACATCTTTGTCACTTATGTGGATACATTAAGCCACATAGAAGCCTAATATTTCTACCCACTAGATAATGATTATGTGACTAGCCACATAACAGAAATGAGGATTAAGGCTAGTTCGCCTAAAAGTCTAATTGCGAGGACCGATATAATACAGTTAGATAACAAGACCTCTAGATGTATTGGATTGCAGCTTTGCATAAGGTTTTGCATGTTTTTACTTGCTTCTGTAAAAATACAATTCAAATAGTCCAGCTCACTAAAATGGTTACATAATAGCTGTTTATTCCATAATCTGTCCATATGATGTCATTGGACATCTTTGTCACTTATGTGGATACATTAAGCCACATAGAAGCCTAATATTTCTACCCACTAGATAATGATTATGTGACTAGCCACATAACAGAAATGGTCACATGATAGCTGTTATCCCATAATCTGTCCATATGATGTCATTGGTCATCTTTGTAACTTTGATGTGGCTATATTATGCTACATAGAAGCCTCATATTTCTACCCACTAGATAATGATTATATGACTAGCAACCCCAGGTGATATTTTCGTTTATATTACATTCAAAAGTAATATATACCAAAGTAAAGGTCTCATTGAGAGCAATTCAGAACACTTTTCCTAAAAGAATCGCAGAATTTTCAGAAAAATATTGAGTACTTTGTAATAGAAAAGTTTTGTATGCGGCACCGAAATTGATCGCGGCGCCAAGAAAATTACCTTATCTTTATTGCTTTACCGATATGTGCGTTTTTAAATGTTCTCAGTGTACATATGTATGTTTTACATTCTTGATAGGGTGAAAATTAAGATAACTATGAAGAAGAAACAATTATGCTCATTTGATTTTATTGCCAAGACAATATAGATCAACAGTTCAATACTTGTATATTATTCCTAGCTTATAACAATACAATTGAGTGAAACATATTTTAAGAATTTTTCATGATTGATGCATGATTTACAAGTTCAGTCTGATGATTTAATGATGATATTATTAAAATACATATCATATTATCAACTGCATTCGACATTTATCAAGCTTTAATATGTCCATACATAAAACAATTTTAAGTTTTATGTCATAATTAAAAATGTATATTGATACAGATTGATTGTGATACACTTGTCCTGATGGATGACCATCAACTTGAAAAATACGTACCAAAATATGGGAACAGACTTGCAGCAGTTGCCTACTGCAAAGCTTTAAAAAGTACAGGTATATGTCAAATCTTCTATCAAAGTTTAAGGAGAGCCTTGTAGCGTAGTGGATAGCTCACTGGATTGTGAATCCAGAGGTTCCTGGTTTGAGCCTCGATGGAGGCGCCACTGCGATATACCGGTGTATTTATTGGGGTTTTACGCCGCTTTCAACATTATTTCAGTTATATCACGGCGAGAGTTCACTTATTCAGTACTAGGCTAGGAAATGTGCCTTGCCCAAGGGCACTCCACCATGACCGAGGTACCGCGACTGGGGATCGAACCCGGTTTCGAAATCCCCGACGCTAACCACTCGACCACAGCGGATTCCAAATTACCACGTCCGTTGGATGGGGACGTTAACTTGGCGGTCCTGTGTATCAGAATCTATCCTCTGGGCACGTTAATGCGAAAGTGGATTTGCTATGCATCCTTCCCCTATCTCTGGAGCCGCCCAATATAACCATAGCTTTTGAGTGGCCGTTAAACACAATTCAATCAGTCAAAGTTTAAGGCAATGTTTCGAGAATTCTAGACACTCCAAGGTCAAGTAGTTGGTCTTAAAGTAATAATTGTATGCAATTGGTGAAAGCTTCTCATGTCTGTTTACATTCACATTAAATTGTATCATTGCCTTAACAGTTTACTTGACAAATGACTGGTTTATACTAATAATGTACAAAAATAAACATTCATTTTTTGAATTTTCAGAATTGGCTATATAAGTTTTCATTTCTTGCCCGTTTACACATATTTATTCTTTGTCATTTTCTATGCATTAATGGTCAAAGCGGTGGCTGACGAGATATATAATTATGCGTTAAGCTTGATATTAGGGAAATATCAAGTGGTATGGTTCTTTCTGTTACAAAGATAAACATTTATACTAATAATGTACAAAAATAAACATTCATTTTTTGAATTTTCGGAATTGGCTATATAGGTTTTCATTTCTTGCCTTTTACACATATTAATTCTTTGTCATGCATTAATGGTCAAAGCGGTGGCTGACGAGATATATAATTATGCGTTAATCTTGTTATTAGTGAAATATCAAGTGGTATGGTTTTTTCTGTTACAGTTTGCAGAGAAACATTTGAAGGATTTGCCCATGACGACAATCAGATGCACAGACTTGACAACCATGCGATTATATGTTGCAACACAATTCTTACTATTTGAGGGTAGGTTCATTTTACATCTATTACTTCATTGTTGAGTAAATTATCAATATCTTTATACTTATGTAGATTACATAGTGAGAGAAGAAGTAGATTATGCAGACGAAAACTGGAGCTCAACATCATCGCAAGAAGAAGAGAATGAGGAAGTTATAGGAATTACATCTGATAGCAGCGGGGAAGAGAATTTGATATATGAAGAGAACAACAACGAAGATGTTGTTTGCATTTCCAGTAATGAGGAGGTCAGCAATGAGAACGCTTTAATGAACCAGATCGCCAATGTAAAGACTGAGTCATCATCATCCGAAATATTTGAAAAAGATGAAACGGTTTTCGAAAACTGTTATGATAATGATAGACTTCTTTCTGTATATAAGACCTTAAATGAAGACATTAAAACAAAAGAGGTTGTAAGACTGCCATTATCTGATTTAAAGGACCAACAAATTGCCAGGAATATATCATATAAAATAAACAGTAATGTGTCATTCATTTATTCAATTGAAAGCAAGGGTCACTGACAAAATGCATTATGTGATGACATGGAGCAAATTGGAACTGGACCTTGGTTTGCAGTATTAGATGACAATGATTATTTGCCTTACAAAAGTGAAAGACGAATATTGTGATATATTCAAGCTTACATCGAATTGCTATAACTTTACAGGATGCAAAAGACTGTTCTAAATTATGTTTGTTCAATATTATTTTATTGGTGATGAAAGACATGTAGTGGTACAGCCACATGGAAATATTTTGAAGTTGAGTACTATTTCTTTTAATGTTTGGTGTTACATTACTTAATTGGTTAAAAGTACGACAAAACCTGTACTTTCATATTAATGAGATTTTTACGACACTTGGTAATGGTTGTACAAGTTAAAACGACGCAATATTAACACAAATCAGCAAACGTTTAATTAACCGATATTGAACATACAAAATAAGCGCATTCATCAGAAAATAATAGACATGTGTTGGCCACGAGTGACCTTAGTTTTAGCCGACTCGATAATAAACTCTGACTTTATTTCTGCCATGATGAATGTTGTTGTTCTTGAGAATTCACCAAATTACATTTATTGGTGCGGATAACCTTACCGTTGCAAATGTCGGGGTCCCCTTCCACACAGGTTCATGTGTTATACCCCCATAGAGTACATACCATATATAAAGAGAAGGTCTGCAGCAAGGCTGCAAAGCACACCACACCGCCTCAGTAAATCAACTAAGAAAATGCAAAAACACCCCAATATGTTCAAGAACTGAGTATATATCAACTAATTATTCTTCATAATAAAACTAACATTCCTACCTCTTTACACACTTATCGGCAGTCACAAACGTTTACAATTCACAAATACAAAGGTTTTTTTCAAAATCGAGCTAAACCTGTCCCCTTGATATTCACAACTTAACACTGGTGGAAACGTTTCTGGATGGAATACGCATATAAAACGGTAAGTATCTCTTTTAATATACTAAATGTCCATCAATTGCACACAAATCTCAATTACTAAATGTACACACACTTTATAAAACGTCAATTTCGAGCGTAGCGAGACCCTTTCTGTCAAAGCGCTGCCATGTTGGTTTGAACTAGCTGCAGTAAATGTGACGTCAGAGCATTGATGTCTTGGTGTTATCTAAAATTTCGTTGGTCGTTAAATCTCTGCTAGCCAATCGCTGAATGTAATTGAGACACACCTTCATCGCTGAAGAATGAATGAATGAATGGTGTTTTAAGGCCCGTCGACAACTAAGGTTATTTTGGGCGCTTAATAATTTACTTACTGTAAATCATCGCTGAAGAAAACAATAACATCGTGGTTCATCTTATTTGTTGACAATGGCATTGAATTTAGTATTATCAGGGCATTCCTGTTTTATTGGCGGTCAGGTGGAAGTTTTTGCCGATTGAGCACATATACAGCGCAGTCTGTAGAACTTGAAAGAGGGTTGCCCTTACATATACTACAGGTATAGCATGCAGCCACTTCTCAAAGGTAATATTCCATATTCAGCACTGTCGTGTACTTGGCAGTTTTAGTCGAATAATTTGTATTTGTATGGACCGATTCTGATGAACATTTACACAGTTGCAGTACACAACCTGAGGATGTGCATGAGTAGTATATAAAGGGTGGTTCAAACCCTCCCAACTTCACTCGAAGATCTACCAACTTCCCTGCAATATGTAACGGCGATATATTGAGACTAAATAACAAATGTATCCCACAGGCTCACTCACATGTAGTTTAGCTACAAGAAAGAACTGAACGGAAAAGAGAGGTGCGTCATTATCGGAAGATGTATGTAGTCTCTTGTATGTACCAATTAATATTGTATACAAGCCGTGTTAAAAGAACCTAGCATAGGGCATTTGACTTATGAAACCAGTGTAGGTCCAGATCAACTTGTAGTTGTGTACAGCTTGACATTAGACTGTTCTCAAGACTTTTCATGCAAAAGGTTTCAAGTCATATCTGACAGGTTTATTAATTGTCAGTAATTGATATACATACATGTTTGTGCCAAGTTATTTTAAAATATCTCTATGCATGACAAAGTTCAATTAAAGTATATTTCTTATCACTGTGACCTTTTGACCTTGAATCTACAGATTTAATGTTTTTGCATTTGGCACATCATCTTGATATGGTGCATGTTTGTGCCAAGTTATTTGAAAATATCTCTATACATGACAAAGTTATGGTCCGGACAAGAAAAGTTCAATTAAAGTATATTTCTTATCACTGTGACCTTGACCTTGAATCTACAGATTTTTTTTTTTTGCATTTGGCACATCATCTTGATATGGTGCATGTTTGTGCCAAGCTATTTGAAAATATCTCTATGCATGGCAAAGTTATGGTCCGGACAAGAAAAGTTCAATTAAAGTCTATTCTTATCACTGTGACCTTGACCTTGAATCTACAGATTTTCTTTTACATTCGGCACATCGTCTTGATATGGTGCATGTTTGTGCCAAGTTATTTGAAAATATCTCTGCATGACAAAGTTATGGTCCGGACAAGGAAAGTTGAAGCCCGCCCGCCCGCTGACTTCGCCAAACTAATAACCAGATTTTTCCTTCGGAAAACCTGGTTAAAAACACCTTTAATAATTTTGTATTGTGTCAAAGATTTAAACCGGCGATTTTGACAAAACGAAACGGCAATGATTCGCCGGGAGCCGGTCCTTATTTAAAACCCTGGTTTAATTTATTATGTGAGTTATAGAACGCGCAGTGATATTTATTATTTGCCCAAACAAGAAGAAAGATTATATTTACATAATTTAACTCTATGAATATATATTATCTCAACTCTTAGTATCAATCCGGTACCAAAGTAGCACTGACATGATTATTATTAATCGTGTCTCTGCATCACTGATGGAACTATATATTTGGCGGTTTAACGGATGTAGGTTAATTGGTTTACAGTAAGGAATAAAAAGTCAACGGGTTGTACAAAATTGACTATGTAAATTATTTCGTTGTTGTTGTTTCTGTTAGCATTGTGATTATTGTCAAACCAATCGCCACAAAAACTGGATATTTTGCTAAAGATTCAAAGACAATACGAAGCGCACAATTACGAAATGAAACATACGAATCAGCGAAATGACTATGCAAACTCGGAAGACATTTCCCTCAGATTCTATCGATATTTACCGACCGTATCCAATCATGACCTATATGTGTCGTGTAAGCGGTTTCTTCAGTATATAGTACCCTACTTCTTGTGATGTATAAGCGGACTCATTTCTTTTAGGTGGCAATACACAGTAGAAAGTCAATCTTCCATATTGCTTTCCATATTTGCATATGTGTTGCCACAAGACAATAAAGTATGTCCAAGTCTGTATGGGTTTAACAAATACTTCAATGCTTTAAAGAATCCTTTGATATTTCAATATTACTGCCCATACAGCACTGTTTCTGTTGAAGATGATATGTCGGTTAAATGTATAAACCCTAAATGCCAGAAACCTCTTAAACGGACCGAAATCCCCTATTTCTTGCAAGTTCCAGTCATTTATCAAATAAAAACATTCTTTTCAATTATAGGCTTTTTTGAATCTCTTCAGGGGCGTTTTGAAAATAGGAACACAGGACAGTTGAAAGACATTTATGATGGAGAGATATACCAAAACCTATTTAAAAGTAATGGTCCATTAAGCAAACCTGAAAATGTATCATTTGTTTTAAATACTGATGGGGCTCCAGTTTTCAAAAGTAGCAATTATTATATTTGGCCTCTTTTCTTAACAATAAATGAGCTTGATTTTAAACGCAGAATGATGCATCAGAACTTGATTCTTGCAGGATTATGGTTTGGTCCTAAAAAAACATTAATGGAAACGTTTCTTAAACCTTTGCTTGAAGAATTTAAAGAATTAAGAAATGGGATTGAATGTTTTTCACCTGAAAGGGGACACTTCATCACTCAAGGTTTTCTCTTAGCTGCAACTGCATATCTACCTGCTAGGGCTTTATTGTGTAATTCTGTACAGTACAATGGTTCGTTTGGGTGCTGGAAATGTTTACAGAAAGGGTCAACAGCTGCAAGGGGTAAAGGTCACACTCACATTTTTCCTTTTCAAGAAAATGATCCTAAAGGCCCCAAACGAACTATACAGCAGACATTAAAAGATGCAGACGCAGTGATAGCTTCTAGTAGAAGGAAATTCACTATCAATGGAATAAAAGGACTGTCATGGTTATCACTTTTCCCAGCATTTGACTTTGTTAATGGAATGGCCATTGATTATATGCATGGTGTTTTGCTAGGAACCCAAAAACTTTTACTTAAGCTGTGGTTTGCCCAGGAATTGTCAAAAAAAACTTTCAGCATTTCATCTTCTTTAGAAAAAGTTGACAAAAGGTTACTGCAGATATGTCCAACACTGGACGTTTCAAGACTGCCCCGTTCCATTGGTAGTGATTTGAAATTTTGGAAAGCTTCTGAATTTCAGAATTTTCTTTTATTTTATGGATTGCCAATATTGAAAGGGATATTAAAGGAGGAACATTGGTTGCATAATTCCATGTTTGTGTATGCCATTTTTATTTTGTTACAGAATGGCATTTCTGCTAATGAATTAAAAAAGGCTGAAAAAAGTATCATAGAATTTTGCAAGTCATTTGATAAACTGTATGAAAGTTGTTTTAAGACCCTAAATATGCATCAATTATTACATTTAGTAGACAATGTCAGGAGCTTAGGACCTTTATATACACATAGTTGTTTCCCCTTTGAGGACAAAAATGGCCTGTTGATGAAAATGATACGCGGCACTCAAAATATTGATCAACAGATTATTAAAGGAGTTTCATTTGTACAAAAATTACCGGAATTAAGACACACATCTGTACCTGCTGGATCATATCTTGCACATTTATGTGATTCCATTGAATTTCCACATGTTTTAAAAAGGAGGGTAGAAGTACAACCTGGAATTTATATTCTTGGTGGATTTGTTAACAGGAAGTTGTCTGATAATGAGTTAAAAGCATATGAAAAATATATTGGAATCAAGACTTCAATTATTGTAGACACATTACCAACTTTTTCTAGAATAGAACTGGGTGGTAGGATTATATACGGTACAGACTACTCCAGGATGAAAAAAAGGGACAATTCAACAATAACCATGAACAGTTCTTTTGACACATTTGGCAAAGTGATTTTTTTTCATTGGAATAAGACTTCAAATGATGTATTAGCATTTGTTTCAATTCTTAAACCCATATTCAATAATTTCAAGGTTGATCACATTGTTCCAGTTCAGGTCATTGGAGACGTTCAAGTTGTACCCATTTCTGCTGTGGATCAACTATGTTTGACAGTATCATTTGATGATGAAGTCTTTATTTGTAAAGTCCCAAATACAATGTTGAAGGTATAATGTGAGGAAGAAATAATTATATATTTAAAGACTTTCCTTTAATGGTTAAATTAAAAGTATACAAAGTTTTAATTTTCAAAATAACGTACCCATCTCCTGACAGTGTTTAAATTTCCTAGGCATTTATCTAGATAGCTTGCAACTTCTTGGGAAGAGATCATAACTAGTTTTGTATTTGTTATACCCAGCATACAGACTTGTTTCTAATTTTTTCAGAAAAATTGTAGTATCAATCAATCAATCGAGAATACTCCTGTTTTTGAAAACTTTAGTTAACCCTTTCCCACTTACAGCAATTCTGCAGCAGACGACTATGAAAAGATCTAGAACAAAAATGTGGAAAATCGCTATAAATGAATGTACAACTACATGTATTGAATTGAGTTGAAAACAATGTGACAGAATGATAAATTTATCTTCATGGACATCTTCTACTTTTGCTGCTGCTATGGCTACAGAAAGCATCTATGGTCGGATACAATAATCTGTACAGACAAAAATCTGGTTCAGTAAGATTCTGTACAGAAAAAAGCAAGAATTCTGTTCAGATTTTATAACAGATTCTGTGTCTGTGTTCATTCTGTACAGAAAACAGAAATTCTGTATGCATTCTGCCCAGAATTGGTACAGATTCTGTACAGAATTGGCTCAGAGTTTTCGTACAGGTACCGTCTGAGCTAACTGGGCTCAGATTAGAAATAAGTAATCTTGAACAATAGTGACTGTTAGTAGACTGCATAATCATGCTAATTTGATGCTGGTTATGATGTTCTCAATGCAAGTGTTTGTCATATTTTAATAGTGTTTGATCCAGCATCCAACAGTAATGTTGCGGAGAGGCTACATATACCACTGAAACTTGCATATGCACTTACAGTTCACAAATCACAAGGCATGACATTACCGCAGTAAGTCCCTTTCATTTAATACATTAACTGGAATAAAACAAGATGTGTTTGTGAAACACTGATGCCTCCCAATGGCAACATCTTGGTCAAAGGTCAAGGTCGCCAGGTCAAAAATGTTGGTACTGACAGAAAGGTCATGTCACAAGGAATACACATGTGAAATATGGTAGCCGTACCTGTTATGGTTGAAAAGAAGTGGTCAAGGTTAAAGTTTTTTTCGAGAATGGCAACATCTAGGTCAAAGTGAAAAATGTTGGTACTGACAGAAAGGTCATGTCACAAGATATACACATGAAATATGGTAGCCGTACCTGTTATGGTTAAAAAATAGTGGTCAAGGTTAAAGTTTTTTTTCGAGAATGGCAACATCTAGGTCAAAGGTCAAGGTCGCAAGGTGAACATTTTGGTAGTGACAGAAAGGTCATGCCACAAGGTATACACATGTGAAATATGGTAGCCGTACCTGTTATGGTTCAAAAGTAGTCGTCAAGGTTAAAGTTTTTATCGAGAATGGCAACATCTAGGTCAAAGGTCAAGGTCGCAAGGTGAAAAAGTTTGGTACTGACAGAAAGGTCATGTCACAAGGTATACACATGTGAAATATGGTAGCCTTACCTGTTATGGTTCAAAAGTAGTGCGGAAGGTTAACTAAAATTGGGAATGGCAACATCCAGGTCAAAGGTCAAGGTCGCAAGGTCAAAAATGTTGGTACTGACAGAAAGGTCATGTCACAAGGAATACACATGTGAAATATGGTAGCCGTACCTGTTATGGTTCAAAAGTAATGGCCAAGGTTAAAGTTTTTTTCGAGAATGGCAACATCTAGGTCAAAGGTCAAGGTCGCAAGGTCAAACATTTTGGTACTGACAGAAAGGTAATGTTACAAGGAATACACATGTGAAATATGGTAGCCGTACCTGTTATGGTTCAAAAGTAGTGGTCAAGGTTAAAGTTTTTTTCGTGCAGACAGGCCAAAAACTACATCTAGGTCAAAGGTCAAGGTCAAACATTTTGGTACTGACAGAAAGGTCATGTCACAAGGGATACACATGTGAAATATGGTAGCCGTACCTGTTATGGTTCAAAAGAAGTGGTCAAGGTTAAAGTTTTTTTTGTGCAGACAGACAGGCCAAAAACTATATGCCCCCCGAATCGGAGATTCCGCGGGGGCATAAAAATAAATCTACTGTTTATTTAAAAATAAATTTAAAAAATGCTACTTAAGATTGATTGATTGATTGGGGTTTAACGCCGTCAGTTATATCACGGCGGCCAGTTCACCTACTCATGCATTTCCTGGTTTTCTCACACCAGTACTCCACACAACAAACTTCCCAAGCAACTGGCTGCTCTTCCACATGGACTTAGCCCATTGGTGTAAGACGAATGATGCATGTCGCATTGACTTTTGTCAATCGTCGGAAAGAAAGTTGGCCGAGCCCATGGATTGAAAGCCCGCGTCTCTACCGACTGAGGCTACTTAAGGTTACATCTTCAGTTAGATTTTCTAGATTTTTTGTCTGTTGCAAATTTGTTGATGTAGGAAGGGTAAATGCACTTAAAAAATGTCCACCCTTTCAATGAGGGAAGTCGGTCAGTAATTTCCCTTGACTAATCAAACGTTCGCAAGGTGGCGTTGCGGTCAAGTTGGTCCCCAATCGGAACTTCTCGGGTAATTGGAACGTAATCATCACTTTGTTTACATTGGATACCGTTTCCCTTGTCAAAAATCGATATCATCAACTTTAATCTCGGTATTTATGAACAATGGCATCAAAATTCAGTAGTTTATCGTTAGCTCAGTTACGGACTGAGCTCAGGGGACGCAATGCAAAGCTTGCAGGGAGAAAGAAAGAACTGATTGAAAGGTATTGTTATTAAATACGTTGTTTACCAAAAATTGCCGTAAATGCATTATGAGTTGACACTGACAGATCAAATTTTCGTTTGAATGGTATTTGTTTTTAAGCATCTAAATTGTCGGGTGTATATAAATTATCGATAAATACTATAACTTTTCAACAAAGCGGATTGGTATTAGCTGCAGGAAATATTTGTCTGTGCAAAAACGGTTTATGACTGTTACAATAGTGGGTGGGGAACTTTCAGTCAGTATATTTTTATGATTCTGACAGCCTTCGAAATAATAAGTTTGTTTGAACTAATAACACAATTTTGTAATTAAATTTGATTATGCACTTACATAAACAGAAACATTGAGCGAAAATAAAAATGGCCCATTTTTTGAATTAGCAAGTTTTTTCTGACTTTAGGCAGATCTATAGCAAGTTCCCATTTTAAGTAGGAAATTTGTTACTGCTTATTTTGAACCCTGATGTAGACTTACTTATATTTTGACAATATCTTGGTTACAGTAAAACCGATTAAGTTGTCATCATTTTCATATCAGTACAAATGACAATATAAGATTCATACAAGATATAACATTCTTTTTTTTATTTCAACTTTTCAGACTAGAGTCATATGAAAGGAATAACAATTTTGATCAGCCAGAGGACCTTCTGCCAGAATTTAGGATGAATGTGCCTGCAGTGACAAGCTTCAAAGACGTAAATTCAGATATGAAGATGGCTCCCATAGACGTAGAAAAGGCGAATGAGTATATGGATCAATTTGGTGTTAGCTTTGATGACAAAGTGGTTGATTTGTATGATGAACATTTTTTGCTATATCTTCGCCTCTCTTTAACCGACACATTTGACTTTATAAATAGTGCTTGTAGAGCAGAGATGAAAAAGAAAATAACTTACCGTGTTGACATTTCACTACAAAAAAAGGGTTTTATACATGAGGCACAATGTGAGTGTGGTGCAGGGGAAGGGCCTACAGGACATTGTAAGCACATACGTACTGTGTTATTGGCATGTTGCAAATTTATAAAGTCATTTGAACTGAAAGTTGAATCTTCATGCACAGAAAAGTTACAAACCTTTCATAAAGCAAAGAAACACACAGGTACACCACTGAAAGCAAGGAATTTGAAGGTTGCTGGAGCTGACAGTGTGTGTGATTTTAAGGACTATGATCCGAGACCAGAACATCTTCGTAATAAGGAAGGTTACAGTGACTACTTCCGGAATGTATGCCTCAATTTTAAGGGAATATCAGATACACCTATTGTTCAAGCTTTCAATCCAGGAAATATAAGAGCTTTTAATGCAGACCATGACTATTTCAAAGAGACTCATGAACAAAAATTCCTCAGGGACAATAAACTTGTGACTGTCACCGACAGCAACATTTCTGCAATTGAATTTTGTACAAGAGGACAAAGTCAAAACCAAAGATGGTTTGAAGAGAGGGAGAAAAGAATTCAAAGCTCAAATTTTTATCGAATCTGTGTTGCTACAGCTAGAACTAACAAGGACACCCTAGCAAGGGCATTGGTACACGGGAGTTCAATTAAAGCGAACGATGCAATCAAACATGGACACAAGTTTGAAAAAGAGGCTATTCATGCTTATGAACAAAAAAGTAAACTTAAAGTAAATTCCTGTGGAATATTTGTGTCCAAAAAACTTCCTTTCTTGGGTGCTTCCCCGGATGGTGTTATAAGTGACAAACTCATTTGTGAGGTGAAATGCCCTTACAGTGCCAAAAACAAAGACATTTCCCCTGTAACAGTTCCCTACTTGAAAATGGTTGATGGAAAGATGACACTTAGTAAAAAGCATCCATACTACTATCAAGTTCAAGGACAGTTGTTTTGCACAGAAGCAAGTTTTTGTGATTTTATCATATACACAATCACCGACTTTAAGTGTATTAGAGTGGAGCGTGAACATGAATTTATTTCAGTCATGTTGGATAAACTGCAGTCATTTTATGACGAGCATTTCAGACTGGCAGTTGGGGAGAAATTCTTCTTCAAAGACTTTTAGATATTTGTCTCTGTGATGATTGAACACGACTGATATGATTATTTCAGAGCCTTCTGCATCAAAATCATTTAATAATATGAAAAGTTACATCTAGATACAAGGAAGTTTCGGGTTAGCTTTATTATGAATGTGAAAACATTGTGGTAAAAGTAGAGAGTGATCATTTGAGCAAATTCTTCTTTTTAGAGACTACAAGTGATTGTGCAATTCCTGATGAAAATGCCTTTTTTTTGCCAGTATTAACCATTTTCAACATACAACAAATCTACAGCAGATGACTTTAAAAACATCTAGGTAACAACATGGTTTAGTCTTTGTAAATGAAAAGTATAATAATTGAATTGAGTTGAAGATTGTGGCATAATTAGCAATTTCACCTCTTGCAACAAAGTTTTCAACTCAATTCAGTTATTAGTCTTACATTTATAGAGATTTCCCATAGTTTTGCCTAGATGTTTTCAGTCTTCTGCAGCAGGATTTGCCATATTTTGGAAAGGATTAATAGAGGGGAAAAATCGTGTAAAAGGAAGTACATGAAACCGGCTTGTTATGTACAATTACATCCCGATGTTGTCAAAAATTGTCTGTATCATAAAGAGTTCATCCATTGGGGTTGAATGCCGTTTTTAACAACGTTTCAGTCATTTCAAAGCCGCCAGTTCCCCAGCTCATGTGTTAACTGGCTTTCTCACACCATTATCCCACACAACAGACTTTCAAAGCAACTGGCTGCTTTTAGCCCATTGTTGAAAACGAATGATGCTTGTCACTGACTTCTATCAAATTTGGAAAAGAATGTTGGCATAGCTTGTGTTTGAACTCTAAACCCCTGGACAGCCTGCCTGCCTCCCTACTGACTGAGCTACCGGGGCATGGCTAATTAAAGAGTTATCACTTCTTTCAAATAATTGAGCAATTCCTGATGTATCAAAATTAAACATCCATACATTATTTGATGAACATTTTATTCATATCAAGGCATATAATATGCATGTGATTACAGGTTCAAACAATAATGAAACAGTAAAGTATAACAAAAAAACCTTTCCTTTCCCACATACAGTAAATCTGTAGCAGACGACTTTGACAGTGTCTACTAAAAAATATGGAAAATCTCTATAATTGTAGGTATAAACTATTATTACTGAAAAAAGTTGGAAACATTGTGGCAAAAGGAGAACTTGCTGCAGTTGCATCAAAATGCGTCTATATCATGCGGGAAAGGGTTAAAACAAATATTTGAGATCAAAATAATATGAAACAGTAGGTACATGCAGTCATATGACTACAACTGAGATCATCTATGATATAAGGAATGTTGAGTATTTGGAGAATGACTATTATTTAAATTTTGATGGATTAGTGAGCTGTTGCCGTGATATAACTGAAAAATGTTGAAAACATTGTTATTTAAACCCAACTGAAAAACAAAATTTAAGTTAAATTTTGATGATAAGATTTTTTAATAAATTAACAGAACTCTGGATAAGGAGTGTTTTGCTTGTTCTGAAATCCTTATGTTATCAGCTAACCCTATGTTGTGGGTACTCACAAGAATCGTCTCCATCCTTTTGAGTACAAACATCATAGGGTTGGTCGGATGATAAGACAGATATTGGGATGAAATGGTTCATAGTGCTAAATTTACATAGACTTTTTTTAAATTAAAAGGCAATATATCTTAATTCTCTTCAAACAATAATCTTTTGTTATACATGTATGATATACAAGGCATTTTTGAGAAACATTAAAAGTGCTTTCCCATTCTTGACAAAATTGGTCATGCAGTCTTTTTTAAGCCAAAAATTTAAAATGATTATCATATCCCACATACAGCAAATCTGTAGCAGACGACTTTGAGAGTGTCTACTAAAAAACATGGAAAATCTCTATAATTGTAGGTATAAACTATAATTACTGAAAAAAGTTGGAAACATTGTGGCAAAAGGAGAACATGCTGCAGTTGCATCAAAATGCATCTATATCATGCGGGAAAGGGTTAAAACAAATATTTGAGATCATAATAATATGAAACAGTAGGTACATGCAGTCATATGACTACAACTGAGATCATCTATGATATAAGGAATGTTGAGTATTTGGAGAATGACTATTATTTAAATTTTGATGGATTAGTGAGCTGTTGCCGTGATATAACTGAAATAATGTTGTAAACATTGTTATTTAAACCCAACTGAAAAACAAAATTTAAGTTAAATTTTGATGATAAGATTTTTTAATAAATTAACAGAACTCTGGATAAGGAGTGTTTTGCTTGTTCTGAAATCCTTATGTTATCAGCTAACCCTATGTTGTGGGTACTCACAAGAATCATCTCCATCCTTTTGAGTACAAACAACATAGGGTTGGTTGGATAATAAGACAGATATTATTTGGATGAAATGGTTCATAGTGCTAAATTTACAGAGACTTTTTTAAATTAAAAGGCAATATATCTTAATTCTCTTCAAACAATAATCTTTTTTTTTACATGTATGATATACAAGGCATTTTTGAGAAACATTAAAAGTGCTTTCCAATTCTTGACAAAATTGGTCATGCAGTCTTTTTTAAGCCAAAAATTTAAAATGATTATCATTTCCCACATACAACAAATCTGCAGCAGACGACTGCGAAAACATCTATGCAAACACATGAAAAATCTCTATAAATGCAAGTGTAATGACTGAAAAAGTTGAAAACATTGTGGCAGACAACTTTTGAAAACTTTGTGACAAAAGGAGAAATGGCTCGAAACAAGCAATTTCTCCTTTTGCCACAATGTTTTTCAAAAGTTTTCTGCTTAAGATTCATGTATAAGTTGAAATGGCTATACAAAGTTTGCTGTCAACTTTAATTTACCATTGGAAATTGCACAATAACTTATTTCTTCTAAGTTTGATAAACTGCAGTCATTTTATGATGAGGATCTCAGACTGTCAGACACAGTTGTGGAGAAATTCTTCTGCATTTAGATACTTGCCTCTGTGGTTATTGCTACTGATTTGAGTGTAAATATACTTTCTACATTTTGTATCAAAATATTTGCCTTGTGTAAATAACTTGTTTGTTGCACTGTTCAATCATTATTAGTTATCATTTTTGTGATGCTTTGTTTAATGTTTATTTCAAATTAAACATACTTACATTATGAATATTTGTTGTTATCATAACTATGGACAGGTAACTGGTACAAGTATGATTATCCACATCCACATAACATAGGAGTTTCACTTAATCAATTATTAATGATAAATGAAACTCATGTTTTATGTGGTCAGTTCTGTTTTAAAGATTTAAATGGAAAGGTTATCAGTTGTTTGTACCCCTGACTGACATTCTACAAATAAAAAATCTCACAAAGAAATATCATAGAATTCACAATGCAAATATAACATGCACTCCCATTTTGACTAGTTTACATCTTCGATTCAAGCATAGCGGGGAACAATGCTGTTTCTAAAGTTACAGAGCATGAAGCATATAAAAACAATTTCTGAGGACAGTTTGGTCTCTGTGGCAGTCATCGGTTCGACAAGAATACGATATGTTTTGGCAAGTCCAATAATCCTTTCGATATGAACTCGTTTTCTAGAAATCTTTCTATCCCTAATAACTGTTTCACTGTTCATTCTGTTCTTTTTTTTGAAGAATGTCGGTATGTTGATGTGAATATCGAAAGGCGCAAATATGTCCTGAACATTAAACCCTTTGTCCGCCATAATACTGTCATTCAGAGAGCACATTGATGTTAGGGCACTGCGCTCAACAATCTGCCGATCACTTGTTGAACCACCGTATGCATCAGATACATATGAAACGAGTCCCCCAGGAGTAGCACCAACTAAGACTTTAATAGTGTTTCTATTTTTATAAGTTGAGAATGTTGTCTGTTGTGCACTTGGGTTCTTTGGTTTTTTAATGGGGCATTCTGTACCATCTATGATCACTCTAGTGTTCGGATAGTTTCTCTTGAAGCCTGAAGGAGCAAAGTATCTCACTAATTTCTGAGTAGGCCAAATGTCAAGCTCTTTCCATTGTCTGTACATAAATAAAACCCATGTTAAAAAGACATTAGCAACAACACTTTCTGCAATACCAAACATTCTAGATAATTCAAAGTTAGTTGTGTGTCTTCTCAATTTCATCAAAACAAGGAACAACTGGTCAGGGACAGTGACGTTACTGACTGAATGATAAACATAATTCAGCTGAAATGCTGCAGGACCTAATGTGTTAAGGATAAGAAAAAATTTCATGTATGTTTCTAATCCTGTGTAGAAATGGACAGCAGCTGAATCGTTTTCAAAGTTATGAATACTGTAAGCAGCCACTTTAGGAGTCTGCATACATGCATCAACAGATTGAATTATAATGGGCTCTCTGTGGACCTCTACATCTAATGTATTCTCTGTTGTGACTGTAAACACTTCTGCACAAGCTCCGACATCAAGATCATCACTGACAAGATCAAGTTTGTAAGCTATATATTCTGGCTCTGCATGTTCTTGACCCACATCATAGTCTGCAGAGGTGTTCGTGATATCCTGGAACACTTTACGTCTTGTTGATTCCCTGGCATTGCATCGACTTTTTTGAACCTGGGCTTTCAAGGCGGTCTCAGAACAAGTCCAGGCAAAAACTCTTGGTACAGCTGACTTCTTCAGTGTCTTATTTTGTCGATCAGTACCTGAAAGGCATAAAACACATCTGTATTCTCAACAATTAATAAAGGGCACACACCATACTTGTTAGGTTTAAAAGTAATCAGTGAGTGGCCATGCCTTTTCCCCTTATATACATAGTGAAAAAAGGTGTGAAAGGGATTGCATTGCATGGCCACTCAACCTGTGGTCGAGGCATTTATGTACGCAGACAGAACATCCATTTTTCATGATTTAATGTTTTAATGTCAGTCTTTTTACAATAGTATTGATAGACTATCATAATGTTTCAATATGAATCATGATGCGCATCCGGAGTCCTACTAGACTCGTTAGATTTTGCCAGGACTCATTAAAATGTGAAAAAAACCTAAGACTCATTCATATGTGAAAAACACATGAGAGGACCCATTGAAAGAAACAATATAAATAAATGTGGCATCAAATAAAACGTGGTCTGTAAAAGAATTCGTTTATCAAATAATTTTGAAACACGACCCGGTCTTATAAATAATAATCATCTGTTCGAAGTACATGTAGACGTCTAGTGTCGAAATAGGAATGTCAAGTTGCTGTGCGAGTTATCATAAAAGTATACTGGGAACGCATTGACTAAAACTGTCGAAACTGTATGACGAAGGAAATATACAAATTCGGATAACAGAGCTACTTATGTTTCGAATGCAATAATTTTCTTACCAGCATATGTAAGTGAGTTGTAGTCGTCTGGTATGAAGTGATTTTCACAAATGTACGAATACGTCTTTGGTGACCAACTTCCGTATTTGGTTTCTCCCCTTTTTATGGCGTGCACCCACATTTTCCGTCGTGAAATATCACTAGGAAACAAATGTCTCCCTTTTCGCGAGCATTTAGGAACACAACACGTCGTTTCAGGCATTATTTAGTTCATTTATTTCCATAATGTTCAATGTTTACAATAGTGGGAACGCCCACTACGATAAAATCCGAGGACAACCGGTTCAAGGACCTACTTGACCGAAGCGCCACCACAAATATGAATTGGGGAGATAACCCACCGATGATTGCCATTGACGTTTACATTTTGAGGGGGGGGGGGGGGGGGGGGGGGGGCGGGGGAGGGTTGAGCTTTTTGGTGAAAGGGGAATTAATTGTTTCATCATTGTATGTTTCTTTATGATAGCTATTAAGATGGCCTCATTGTAAAATAGCCAATGGCTAAATGAGTCACCATCTATAAATAAAGTATTATTATTATTATTATTATTATTATTATTATTATTATTATTATACCGTTTTACGTTACGTACAATGTACATACGTTGTTTTGTTAGGGGAAGACGAATGTCGTTTGTCAAACGTCGGACAAAATGTTGGCCGATCTTGGTAATGGATATCGTAACCCTTGATTTGACACTTCGCGTCGCTACTGAATGAGCGGCCTGTGTGCTCGGCTCAAAAATCGAATAAACATTTGAACAATGATTCAGCTGCAATTTGATTAAAAATTCATTATAAGCTCGAGATTGTTTTAAAATTTACCAATCAAATTATTGCATCGTAACCCTAGCTGTAATTTGAAATGAATGTTTTGCTTTCATTAGCTGACACAACATGTAAATATTAAAACATAACCTTCTTTTCTCTTTACTTCGAAGTTTGATGGTAGTCGCTGGGTCGCAATGGATTCAGATGTTAAAGGGCGCATCGTGTTATCTCTGCCCCTCGATTTTGAAAGTCTTCGAGTCAGAGAGCGGGCGTATTTCTTCCTGAACGTTACGGTTAAGGTATGTGCTTTTTCTAATATCAGTAATATTTCAGCCGTGTAAGACCTTTTCCTATATATCTTAGTGAATTATATTTCTGTACACAAAAATCAAATATTTAACGTGTAAGGAACAAACATCAAATGGGATATGAAGATGACAAATTCATATTTGATATAACAAAAGATATACGGGAATTCAGAAACTTTCCATGAATTATGTTTTCATCCTACATTGCCAGGGAAGAGCAGACTCTATTTTGCTATATCATCGGTCCTTAGACTATATTTTTTTTAATATTATCGATACTCAGACTATATTTTCCTATATCATTGCTCCTCAGACTCTGTTTTCCTATATCATCGCTTCTCAGACTTTATTTTCTTACATCATCGCTCTTCAGACTTTATTTTGCTATATCATCGCTCCTCATACTTTCCTAAATCATCGCTCCTCATACTTTATTTTCCTATATCATCGATCCTCATACTCTTTTTTCTTATATCATCGCTCCTCAGACTCTATTTTCTTATATCATCGCTCCTCATTCTTTTTTCTTATATCATCGCTCCTCATAATTTATTTTCCTATATCATCGCTCCTCAGACTCTATTTTATTATATCATCGCTCCTCAGACTCTATTTTCCTATATCATCGCTCCTCAGACTCTATTTTCCTATATTATTGCTCCTCAGACTATATTTTCCTATATCATTGCTCCTCAGACTATATTTTCCTATATCATCGCTCCTCAGACTCTATTGTCCTATATCATCGCTCCTCAGACTCTATTGTCCTATATCATTGCTCCTCAGACTATATTTTCCTATATCATCGTTCCTCTTTTCCAAACTTGAAGAAACTGGTATAGAACCCTTTCTTCGTCTTTTTCAAATTCCATTTAAACTTTGAGGCCAACAGGTATATTTCTACTTCTACAGGACGAAGGCGGCTACACTTCTTCGACATCAATACAAGTGGGAGTTCAAGACGCCAACGATCAGAGTATAGAGTTCGTATATCCGAACTGCGCCAGGCCATGCATTGACGTTAACTACACCGTGACCACGAACGAGTCTTATATAGTAATGTATCATTGCACCATCGTCATGAGATATCTGATCCTCGGTAGTTTGCTATCTACCGGTGAATACCCAGATTAGTCTGCCCCGTCTCGCAGGTTAAATTGGATATCTACTGTTCGCTATCTAGTCAACCTCTTTAAAACCTGACCTAAAGTTAGCAGCAGTAGCAAACGCTCGTATTTATCTGATTACTGCCCATTGTCGCCAACAAAACCATAAGGTATCAACAGGGGAAAGAACCCATAAAAGTAAAGGAGGTAGAGACGCGATGATAGCCGAGTGTTCCGATTGTATGTATTATTTAAATTGGTAAGGTCAAATCCAGATGACATTTAAAGCGGTGTCGTCGGATCCAATATACGTACAACGAAACATTTCCTTTTGATTACAATTAAATCGCCATCTAGTGGTACGGGCCTCACACATAGAACACATACGTTTTACACATGTTTAAATCGTGCTATTAAACTATTTAGGCCATTGGCCCATAAGGTTTACCCCACAAACTGCAATTATTTCTAACTTTCTTTCCCTGTATTTGTTATGTATTAAAATGTATAGCAACTAGTATAGATATAGATCATACTATATGGAGGATATGATACGACATTATCTTTCAAAATACTCGATGGTCGGCTTTCGTATATTATGGCTTATTCTTTATAATGATAATTTATTTTATCAAACAGTTTTAGTCCGTATTATTCCGATTATATATCGCATTAAAGGTAGGCATAATTCATACGAGCATCATCTAGTGAGTTCGTGTTCTGACTCATAAAAACATGTATGCTATGTTTAGAATGTTCCTATTTAGAGAAACAACATAGAACCAAGGAGCGAAGGAACTTGTATAACAGTTTGTCTGGATGAAAAACACTGTAACAGTCTGAATTAAAAAAACTGTAACAGTCTGAATACAAAACACTGTAATAGTCTAAACGATAAACACTGTAACAGTCTGAAAAAACACACTGTAATAGTCTAAACGATAAACACTGTAACAGTCTGAAAACACACTGTAATAGTCTAAACGATAAACACTGTAACAGTCTGAAAACACACTGTAATAGTCTAAACGATAAACACTGTAACAGTCTGAAAAAACACACTGTAATAGTCTAAACGATAAACACTGTAACATTCTGAAAAAAAAAACACTGTAATAGTCTAAACGATAAACACTGTAACATTTTTTAATGATAAACACGATAACAGTCTGAATGATAAACACTGTAAAAGTCTGAATGAAAAAACCATGTAACAGTCTGAAAAATCCCACTATAACAGTCTGAATGCAAAACACTGTAACAGTCTAAATAAAAAACACTGACATTCTGAATGAACAGCACTGTAACAGTCGGAATGCAAAACACTGTAACAGTCAGAATGAAAAGAACTGTAACATGTAACAGTCTGAATGATAAACACTGTAACAGTCTGAATGATAAACACTGTAACGGTCTGAATGATAAACACTCTAACATTTTGAATGATAAACGCTATAACAGTCTGAATGATAGACACTGTAACATTGTGAATGATACACACTGTAACAGACTGAATGATAAACACTGTAACAGTCTGAATGAAAAACACCGTAACAGTCGAAATGAAAAAATCTGCAACACTCTGCATGAAAAACACAAGAATCAGTTCCATTCAAATCGGCATTTTTATTTTAAATTCCAAACTTAAATTTCCATGGCTTTTTTTGAGTCTGGAGCGTTTTTGAAGTCACATCGAAAGCTCGGACCTGGGTTCTATCCTCAATTGGTATATAACTATCCGAATTACAACACCGACGTCGCCAGGTTAAGCCCTTCCCAATATAAAGACGCATTTCGACGCATCTGAAGCACACGACTAATGAAAACATTGAGACAAAAGATGGAAATAATGAGCGATTTCTCTTTTTGACTCGATGTTTTCAACTTTAATCAATGATAACGTATTGTTTTATAGAGAATTTCCATAGTTTACCTATACGCTTTCAAAATCGTCCAAGGCACGTTTGTTGTGTGTGATTAAACCCTATTTCGTTCTTATTTTAACAAAATTTCGTTTATACATCTATTTCAGGGAATACTCGACGTGTTACCTGTGAGTATTGTAAGCAAAGATTTGGATACACTGGACTCGACGATAGAATATCTGCTGTTTTCAGGTTTTATAATGTATTTTCTTTGACAAACCCTGCAATAAATCTGTAAACATAAAAAAAGAAAGAAAAAAAAAAGCATTGTATATATACCTTTGAATAAAAGTATAAAAATAAAAGCGAAAATATTATGTCAAAAGGAAAAACTTGCTCATCAATGTTTTCAAATGTCGTCTGCTTTAGAGTGCTAAAAAGGCGTCTATTGTTGAAAAGTTAAAATCAGGTTTCTATATGAATCCGTTGAGATAAACATCTTATTGTAAACGGCGACTTGTGGGTTCAATCAGGTTGTTATGAGTATACCAAGTGCTAAAGACTACCTTTGCATAACAATTCCCTCCCTGTCTTTAGCAACCGCACTTTTCATTTCCCAATTACTCATGTTCTCCATAAATTACCCTGCAATTAAAGACCGCCTGTGAACAAAGTCCAGATTGGTCCCTTCCTATTAGTGGTCTTTAATCACAGTTTGGACTTTCTCTGTTCTACCAAACACACGGAGCACTCGGTAGTGTTTGCACGGTATTAGCTGTAATTTGATTGGTGGTTTTGACAGGCAGCATCCTAAGTTGAGTTAAATGTGTTGTGTTGGTTTGAATTGTATTTATCGCCGCTATCATTAGTGTTACAGTTATATCACGACGTTTCCTGTGATTTATATGATTTATCTAACCTGTCAACGAAGCATCAGCTCTGATGCTATTTCCGCAGCCATCTGCAATGACCCGACCGGGGTCTGAACCTTGATCCCTCCCTACCAAAGCGGAATCTCTAGTGGCAACGTCACGGCTTTCTTTCATGTAAAACTGCATACATTCCTGATTGGGAAACAAACTGGCAGAGCAATATACTTACACTGGCTTTTGTGTCAAGTAGCTACACAGCCGAATGCGATTCACATCATGTCAGTGTAAACTTAACCCAAGCTTACAGTGTAGTTGTTCTTATTCACAGATGATGGTGACTATTTCTCCGTTGACCAAGTTTCAGGAAAATTATCGAAGATAGCACCTTTAGTTAACGACACTTATGGCTATAACACAACTCTGTTGGTGAGTATGAACTTAACATGTTATAAACCAGAGCTCTAGGTAAGTTTCAAATTCCAAGACCCTTACTTGACACTCAAACCCTTTGTTGCTGGTATTCGAAAAGAGAAATATTAGTTGGAAAGGACCAAACTACTTATCCTTATCCTATAATCTAGTCAATGCTGATAAAGATGGTACTACTAAGTATGGAACGCCGTAACCGCCTTGTTTGACGTTACACCCTGACATGCACTCGTAGAAGTATGTGAATGTTTCGTCATTACATGTGACGGTCTGATTAGTACATGTGACGACAGTTCTAATATATGTGACGGCAGTTCTTATACATGTAAAGGTTGCATCATTATATGTTACAGAAACGTCATTCCATGTGGTGGAGTCAACATTATGTGTGGGAGTTTTCACCCTGATATATGACACTTTTGGTGTATACGTTATGTATTGATACGTCCTTTGTTGATACCTGTAATACATTCAACGGTTTCACCATTTAATGTGACAGAAATATATCTTTGTTAAATAAAAGCAATACGTTTTAGGGATACAAGGTTCTTTGTAATGATTTTACAAACCACGAATGTTAACGCTACCCATTTCGTTTAAGCGACACGTAGTTGGCTTATTTTAGACCAATTCGTCCACATTAATAGTTTAGATGTACACGTTTTCATACAAATGGATGGTTAGGAAATATAGAAAGCTACGTTTTAGCTTGCGTATGTGCTATGCCTTATTACTTTTTAACACTGTCCTTTTGAAAGTGATCTGCTACGGATGTAATTAAAATCGTAATGGAAATGCTTTAATACTTTAATGTTCATGTATTTACAGATAAAAGCTAGAGAAATTGTAAACCACGACCATTCTGTTATAGCCGAGGTAATGATATTCATTGAGGAACGAAATCCAGGTAAAATACATGTAATTTGATGCATCACTATACAATAAGTCATTGAAAGTAAAAACAGATCGTATTGTACATTGTATTGTATTGTATTTTACATTGTTAAAATGATTATATTGTATTATATTGTAATGTATTGTATGGCGATACCAACTTGAAAAGAGCAGAGTGAATTTCTCAGCCTTTGTGAAGCATTATTATTGAATAAGGTATAATTACCAAAACGGTCAGTGCAACCACACAGTCTCAACATAGATGTCAGATGTTTGACACCTAATGATGTTTCAGTTATATCAATCATTATTAAATAATAATTGTTACATGTGTATGTATAAATAATCTCTCATAATATCTGTTTTAGTTTTTTGCTTCAGGTTCCCGAGATAATGGATGTTGAATCAATGGCAACTTATCCTTTTCATTTGATTTGTGTTTGTGTCCTTTACAGGTTTAATCGAAGAAGGCAAACCATTATAGCTCATCTTTTTACGTGTCATTTGACTAGAGATAAGTTGATGATCTTCAGACATTAGTATTACCATGTTTCCTTGAGTGTAGCTTTGTCCATGTCTGTTTCCGATATACCAGATCTACAGCATGATAAATGATAAATGTAAAATTGAAATCCAGCTTTTTTAAAAAATAATTTACCATATAGAATGTATTTTTTTGGAGATAATTGCTTCGATCTTTCTAAAGAACCTGATAGATAAATTTTAAAGATTAAGATTAAAGATCTGTATGATAAATGAAAATAGAAATGCAAGCACTGCTTCTTATCTGAACGATTTTGTTTCGGGTAACACTTGTGTTTGAAAGCGAAAGTAATAGTAGTTAGGGTCTCGTTTACATTATAAAAATTGTGCATATAAATAATGTATAAGAGTTATTATGCATGTAGGTGCTCATGTCGATCTTAATGGGTTTTAACTCGCGTGAAATTTGGCGACTCCATTTTTGCTCTCTCCTGTACAGGTAAGATGGTGATGCTTTGTACTATTCTTCGTCATAAGAATGACAAACTGATGATCAAATAATAGAACAAGTGTTGTATTGTATCATTTATCACATGACAATGTGATAATATCCGATCTATATATACACATTACGTATTTCTTTATATGTATAACGTGTGTTATATAACATGACCGAATCACTATGTTTGTATTTATCCACGAATATTTACAAAATTGCTAAGAACACGTGTATCCGGTAAACACAAACATCACGATAGATGGACGAGGTAAAGGGACCATTTTCGGTCTTGAAAAGGTTTGTTTTGTGAACAGTTATTTAAGTATTACGTGTTGTGACGTGTTGTGACTATTTCCTGACGGCAAAAACCCGATTTTATTTTTGTGTTTCGTCTTGTCATACAACGAATCTGACATTCGTTGCCATTTCATAAAGTTTTATTAAACTAATCTAATAAATGTGTTATTAAGCTCGCCAAAGGGTCGCTTAATAACAAATGTCTTTAACTCGTTTAATGTCAATTCCTATATATATACACTAATTTATGATACATACAAATCACATAATATGTGTTTATATTTATATTATCATAACACACGTTGTCATCCTCCATTTTTATATCAAGAAGATGGAGCGGAGTCTACAAAAGTATTGCTGATACAAATCTAACTCGCATTTAATGAACTCCTCTTACGATTCGATTCTCTCGTTTTAAAATTCTCACGACCGAACTCTAAGAATTGTAAGATCTTACGATATGGGGGATTATAACGTTATATTGGTTACCGTTCCTCCGCCAAAGAACCGCCTTCTCATGTTTAAGGCATGTTTATGTTGTAATCTAATGATCTCATAAAGCAACAATGATTCTAGACATTTTTTAAACCATGGAGAAAACGCAGTTTGATGAAAGGATCTTGACCAGTTGTTTGGTTTATGCTGTATCCTGTGATTCATGTCGGATAATTGTACTTTCAACGATACTTCTGTATTTACGGTGACAACATGTAGTTTTTACTATGAGGTTTTTCTAACAATATTCAACCAATTATTCATTCTAGGCAACTGAGTGTCTGTAAATGTAAAGGGTATTTTGTTCTTTTCAATACAATGTAATGCCGCCATGCAACGGTGGTGTACACTCGTACATGATGCCAACATGATGAAAGATCTGCCTGGTGGTTGTTATTTATTCTGCATCCAAATCAAGATGTTACATGGTACATGACATAGGACATGTAGAGTTATGCTATATAATATATATATGGTAATATCATCTTCGTGAATTTGTGACTAATTAAATCCTGATAAGCTTGTGCATTTGTTCAGTCTGGTCAGGTTCGCCCTTGTCCATACAGTTTTACATTCCTCCTGAAAGTAAATGTGAAAGAAATGTTAAAAGCCAACTTAAGTATGAACATAAATGAAATCGGTATTGATTGAAAACCTCTGTAGGTCGGTTTGGTATTGTATGACACATCGACTTGTGTTGTTATTTAGTTATCCCAGCTGTCACGAATGCAGAATATTGCAGATATGAATTTGACAAACAAACACATTAACATGTTGTTATCTATGTATACCAGCTGTCATGAATACAGAATAATGCAGATCTGAATGTTTTATTTGACAATAACACACCATCTATCTATCCCAACTGCCATGTCTTCTCCCACTGATGAACCAAGTATTGTTTGATTGTAACAAATTAAAGCAGAATGTTGCTTATCTGAATTTAAATAAGAGAAAATGGTAACACATATCATCATTTGTTAAATTAAATGTACTTATATAACAAGGCCTACTTCGATTGTGATGCAAGTTTGTTGTTGTTATTTGTTAAAAGTCATTCAACACTTCAGTTATACAACATATGTGTAAGATCTAGAAATTTCAATTTGATGTTTCGATAGGTTTGAAACAAGGGGAACCTCTTTCACCTATTTTATAAAAAAAATTGTTAATGACATAAGCGAGAGTATGAATTATAATAATCTCACTGAATCTGATTCAAATCTTCTATCTATATATATCCTGATGTTTACGGACGATAATGCTCTTTCTACGACTGATAAGTCAAGTTTGCAGTCCCTTTTAGATAGTTTGTACGTATATTCTACAAAATGGGGCCTAATCATAAATGTGAAAAAGACTAAAATTTGTATTATTTAAAAAGGGAGAAAATCCTTAAATTATGATAGGTTTATCCATAATGACATAGTTGAAGTAGTGGACAGTTTCACTTATCTTGGGATCAAATTTACAAACAATGGAAATTTCAATAGCGCTGCAAAAGCCCTTTCTGAACAAGCCTTAAAAGCAATTAATGGTCTTTTTATACTATTTAAGCGTATAAAGTTCGACATCAAAACTAAATTACTTCTTTTTGACAGTATGGTAACACACCTATTCTTCTTTATGCCTCCGAAGTCTTAGGTATTTAACAATTATCTGAAATTGACAGTTACATCTTAAGTTTTGCACATATATCCTTGGCGTTAAGCAACAAACAACAAATGCAGCAGTACTAGGAGAAATAGGGAGATTTCCGTTATCTATTATAGGCATCGAACGCACACTTAAGTTCTGGTCAAAGATAAATATATTTCCTTAGTCAATGCTCTATTTCAAATGGCAATAATACTTTGTGATCGACCAAAGTGAAACTTTTTTAGACAGATTAGGTATGAGCAACTTATGGTTAGAACAAAATATATCTGCAGAAACAATAACATTAGTTAAACAGAGAATATGAGACAACTATATCCAACATTGGCATGCAGTAATTGATTAATCTCCAAAACTTGATTATTACCGCAAATTTAAGACTACTTTTGAACTTGAATCATATCTACTAAATATTCAAAATGACAAACTAAGAAAACAATTAACACTCTTTCAAATTTCTGGACTTAACTTAGCCATCGAAACGGGCAGATATTTAGGAATCGAGCGGAGCAATAGAACGTGCATTTTTTGTTCGCAAAAGGTTTTAGATTCCGAATATCATTTTCTTCTTGTTTGTTTGAATTATAGTAACATACGTACACAATATCTATCAACTTCATGGCCTTCTATTTCTCGCTTTATTAACTTATTATCTTCAAAAAGTAAAACAGTTTAAATGAATATTGCAAATTATATTTCAAAAGCGTCTGATTATAGAGAATATTGTATTAATCAACATATGGTGTTTAGTAATACCTAAGAATCATTTGCCAATGTTATTCATTAACAATGAGTATTGGTTATTTAAACATAATAGTGCTTCTCTGACATATTATAATTTATTTTTTAAATTCGTGTATATAAATCATGTAAATGAATGTATGTTACGTCATTGAGCCATATTTGTTACGTGTATATACTTGTAAATGGCCAATGGTAATTATGTGCCGACTTGCCTGAATACAATTGAGTTGAGGTGAAACTAAATAGTGGGTTTGACTATTGTCAATTAATAATTAGTAGTGCACCGACAGGAACTCGGACACTGATCTCAGATCTTTATGAGGTCACTATAATCTCAGACCACACAGGTTTGAGGCAATTGGATACATTTGAAATAAGACCTCGCTAAACGATTACTATAATAGATAATCCGAATCTAAATATATGCAATACATTTCTTTCGATATAATAGATCTAGATTAAATATATTTTCCGGATTTGTTCCCAAGTTTGTAAGCAATCGATGCACCGACGGCATTCAAATAATCATGTTGATGCGTAGGATTATTGTTCGTGTAACACTCCAACACCATGTCATACATGTACTTGTATTTCAGCACGACCCTAACATCTTGTTCAAAACGCCGTGATTTAAATTGCACCACCATTCGATGTAGTACTGTTTTCTGCGGAAATAAATATAACGCTTTAGGTTCAAACATATTATGTTGATGGACGGAACCTTTCTCCTATATAGATATTATTTTGAAATCAGACAAACGGATATAAACTCGACATATATGTAAATCCATCAATTATTTTCTTTTTGGGTTTTTATTATATAGTGACCATTCATTTCTTAGACATGTGTATACATAGTCAAACATATTTAACTTGTGTTTTAGGGAAAAGAGTTTCTTTTCAGTGACATGAGTTTGCAAAATATCCTAGATATTGGGTGATTTAAATGATATTAGATGGTTTTAAATTATTCTTTAGTGATGAATACACCAGGCTATGAATAAATTAAATTTTCTAAAGATACATACATTTTATCATTTTAGTTTATAAAAACGGTGTGTCTGTTGAATAAAAAAGGTTTAAGATGTTTTAACTCTTTCAGCGCAAATGGCAATTACGAAGTTTTTGCGAACAACACAGAATTGGGTTAGTCAGCTCGTAATGAGCTTTCTCACATGAAATCAGCATTGAGTTATCAAAATATTCCAAATATCTTATAACGTGGAAAATGGAGTCGCCCGAACTTGAACATGGACTATTCCATTAGCTCTTTGGAAAGACGCCGCTGAAAGATTAAAACGTACATTTATATATAAATCTGTATTCATCCTGTCGTTTAATCATACTAAAGGTTGAGTAGGAAAGTTTTAGTTGAATTGTGTCACCAAGTGAAAATGCATTTATAAGTTTTACATTACAGCGCGATCACTGAAAATTACCTATGGCTTACGCTTTTGCCCAGCATTTGAAACAGGTATACAGACCAAATCATAATAGTATTGAAGGACATTCTGAAAAGCATATACTAGAGAGCCCTGAATTATGTCAACGTCCATCTACATCCCAAACTCCCAACCTTGTAATGGACAGCCCTTTTGAAACAATAGAAAGCACAATGCAAATAAAAACCCTTAAGAAGGAAAAATAATCGCCAGGTTATTATCACACACTGAACAAAAACATACTACATGGAGGGGAAATATATGCAATGTATAAAGCACAAAATTATTCAATCATGAAAGTATACCAACATAGTTGAATAAAGGCCTAATCATATACACCTATTTTCAAAAGAAAGGGTAAGAAGCATCTCACTACCGCCCTGTTACACTTCTAAGTACTATTTACAAATTATTTGAAAAAAATGTGCAGCCATCGGTTATGGGAGTACACAATATCCTTAAGCCACCCTTCCCACATCCGTATTAGCACGGATTCCAGGTCGAGTTAGGCTATGAAACAACGTCCCATGTCTTACAAGACACACTAGAGTATACGAAAGACATTCGGAAAGTTTTGACAATGTTCATTTGACGAATCGTTATGCAACTTAAGCATATATGAGAATATTATATTTCAAAAGCTTATGTGCAGATCATAATATTGTGATGTCAGCTATGTATTTCTTTTCGTATCCATAGCAACATGCGTTGTAACGACTCAGCGCAATCCTAAATGTCTCGATAACACTGCTCTACATTGAACAGAAAATAAAAATAAAAACGCACGAAATGTTATAAAACATACATGACGTCATACTTGTTTCAAAACGACATTTCATGAAAGTTTTCCGGAAGAAATAACTTAAATACACCCACCTAGCAAATCATACTTACTAAGCGCATAATGCTAAAGCTAAACAAAAAGAGGAATAGCGGATTTTCATAAGATTTTATTACGGAAAATCGCAGACGGAAATAAATGAGCTGCTGGAGAAGGCTAACAACGGAGAATATGTGAGCAGACGACTTGTATTCAGATGGCATAAAACTTTCCTTGACGATAGAACATTTACACAGGACAAACTTAACTTAACCGCTGAAAATAACATACATGCAGTTCTCATTGACACCAAATTCGCATTTGACACAGTTCGCCATGACGCGCTCCTCAAACGTGATTTATCGTTGTGTACTGTGATCAAAATGTCATCTATTATATATACCTTTATTCATGTGAAGTATAAAGCCGAGCCCCGGGAGCTCAGTCGGGCTGTCAATCCAGGGGTTCGAATCCCAGCTCGGCCAACATCCTTTCCGACGTTTTACAAAAGTCATTGTGACCTGCGTCATTCGTCTTTCACCAATGGGCTGTTTTACAGTCTGTGTGAAAAAGCAGCCAGTTGCTTGGAAGGTATGTTGTGTGGTGTACTGGTGTTGGAAAACCAGGAAACGCATGACTAGGTGAACTAGTCGCCGTAATATGACTGAGAAATTGTTGGAAACGGCGTTAAACCCCAATCAATATATCGTGTGATGTATACATAATTGTTTAATTCTGTTAGCGTATCCACTGCAGTGTTTAATGACTAATTATTAGAGGAAAACTACTCGTTAAATATGCTTTTTCTTTATTATAACTCTTGATAGTAAACAATGAAGTACGGCCTCGGTAAATTTAAACCGAAAAAGTCCTCTATGTCGCCCATGTGTCATATGTCAAGGCCTTCGTAAATCCCGATATCACACGGGATCCGCTTCTGTATAACCGTAACTGATTTAATTCTTAGTGAGTATGTACAGACGTCGCGCAAGCTAACCCGGAACATCGTGAAATACACCTACCAACATGACAAGGTAAGTCATTGATAATTCAGTTTTAGAAATTATTGTAAAGTTTTATATATTATATTGTGCTTAACAAATCGTAGATAAATATGGTATGAATCATTTGATAAATTACTTAACCACATTAATATTACAGTGTAATAACCAATACAAAATATTATAAAAACGTTGTAGGAAAAAACAATCTACAAGTTTTCGGAGATACGTTGATTCAACATCCTTATCGAAAATAGAAATAGTCTTAACGTTTTTTTGGCAAATTTAGTAAAATATTTCTAAAAAAAACATGAAAGATTTGAAAAAAATACGTGTGAAAATAAACATTTCAGAGATCGCATGTATATTGTTGATATTAATTTCACTCCAACAGGTTTGAAATCTTTACTACACAATTTGTTTTCTTTCATTAATGTGTACTGAATTTTATACAGAATTTTGACTCAATCATTTTCAAGAAAAGAACGAAAATGTGTGGAGGAAAAATTGTCAAGTTTTGTCAAAAAAAACGTTGTTTAATAATGAATGCGAAAAATCGGTGCTCCAAAATTTATTGATACCCTGTAGGGGTAGTGGAATGCATGTGTGTTTTAAACAGCGGTAGTGGAAAGTGTGTTTGTTTCTCACGGCGGTAGTGGATTACGTGTATGTTAAGCACAGCGGTAGTGGAATGCATGTGTGTTTAGAACAGAGGTAGAGGAATGAATACATGTGTGTTTAGAAAAGCGGTAGTGGAATGAATACATGTGTGTTTATAACAGCGGTAGTGGAATGAATACATGTGTGTTTAGAACCGATAGTGGAAAGCATGTGTGTTTAGAACAGCGGTAGTGGAATGCATGTGTTTTTAGAACAGCGGTAGTGGAATACATGTGTGTTTTAAACAGCGGTAGTGGAAAGTGTGTTTGTTTCTTACGGCGGTAGTGGATTACGTGTATGTTAAGCACAGCGGTAGTGGAATGCACGTGTGTTTAGAACAGAGGTAGAGGAATGAATACATGTGTGTTTAGAACAGCGGTAGTGGAATGAATACATGTGTGTTTAGAACCGATAGTGGAAAGCATGTGTGTTTAGAACCGGCAATGGAATGCATGTGTGTCTTGAATCGGTAGTGGGATGCATGTGTGTTTAGAAATGTTAGTGTATTACATGTGTGTTTATAATCGTTAGTGGGATGCCTGTGTGTTTAAAAACGGTAGAGAGATGCATGTGTGTTTAGAACCGGTAGTGGGATACATGTGTGTTTACAAACGTTAGTGGATTACATGTGTGTTTAGAACCGGTAGTGGGATGCACGTGTGTTTAAAAACGGTATTGAGATGCATGTGTGTTTAAAAACGGTAGTGGATTGCATGTGTGTTTCGAACCGGTTATGGGATGTCTCGGTCAATATTAAGTTTTCTGGTGCATATCACATCATGTCGCACAGCTGAAAAGTTCATAATTCTATAATAGTGCATTTTTCGCATGTCTAATATTGAACACTTTGTTCCAGAAATACACGGTTCATGCACCCAAAACAGAAAGTCATTAAACAATGGGAAAGGCAGAGTTCAGAATGCTCATAATGTCACTTAATTCTTTGAATGTGTAGGGGTAGGACAATGCTTGTGGAGCAAAGTGTTTAACTTTTTGCTCCATAAGCATTTCTTGGACTCTTCCAAATTGAAATTATTCATTTCGTATTAACGCATTCATCCATTCACCTTGTGCTTTAAATAGTTGTAAATGGAAGTTTCTGTTGTGTTACATTAGCAAAGAAAACAACATTTTTGGATAACTAGTCTGAGGGATATGTGCAGAGATAATTTGTTCTGTGATATATTGAGTTTTGTTGATTGTTGATCTCATTAATACTTACGCAAGGGTATTGCTTTATGTTTATATAATCAAAAAACACCTAGGAATTTAAAACAATATTTTTCCTTTTCGTTTGTGGTCAAAGTTGCAAGAGCAGAAAGTGATCAATTTTGATATAGGAATAAGACGTTGTATATGCTACGATGTATGTGATATTCAGAATGTGATGTTTAATCCTGAAATGACAAGTTTAGTTCTGAAACCACTTGGTTTACAGTTTACATTGACTGCAACTATAATGTGTCATACAAACTGAAGTTTCTTATTTTTTACCAATAAACGGTTTCAAATCTACTCTAATAAAGTGTAACACAAGCTTTGGAAGGAGAGGGGGGGGGGGGGGGGGGGGGGGGGGGAGGGGGGTCTCTCCTTCCAGTTTAGCAGAAGTATGATAACAAAAACGGGAGTATATAAACAAAAGATACAACTAAATTTTAACAACTTTAAAGATATTTATTATCAAAATAGAGCATTAATAAAATTAAAAGTAAAGGTTCACATGTATAGTCAACATATAGCAAGAATACAATGGTCTGATTGAACAAACTGTATGGGGAGGAACGTTTTAAGTTTAGAAATACAACATCATTTTTTAACATCCCCCGAAACTTTTTTGCTGAGCTTTCGTCAGGGCCGTTAACCAAACAATTAACAAAGCGTAACCTATGAAGTTGGGGAAAAGTGAATTTTTTACAGAGCTTTGATGAATCGCGTCGTCAAGGGAAAAGTTATTTGGTACAAATTTAGTGTGTCTAAAGTTTTGTAATAACGGTAGAAGACATACGTATTTTGTATCTTGTTGTTTCTTAAATCAGTTAATACAATTCATTGATTCATAAAGGTTTTGGGTTTTTTTTTCAAACATATTACAGAGGTTTTTTTACAGTAATGATGTTGGTTGCTCCCTTTTTGATTAACTCACCACATGGTACAGAATTTAAAAATTTAAACCCTTTTCAATACTGACACCGCGTTTCCACACGGCGTCAATAAAGTATACTCCACAAACCACCGTTGGAACAATGAAATGTACTAACTGTGAACAGAGTAGATATTTTGTTCTTAACAGTGGCATACCGCAACCGAGAGCATAGTGGTAAGGGCATCCGCTTCGAGAGCGGGAGGGCAAAGGTTCAAATCCCAAATGTCTGTTCTGATATTGCCTGTTGGTTAGCCGCTGCCTGGCAAAACGATGAGACTCAGGACGTAACAAACTAATCAGGATAAAGATGTCTAATAAATTGGAAATGGCTAGCCCTTTCAATAAGGTTGAAACTATAATAAACAAGCAATTTACTTTACTGTTAGCCCGGGTTGCTTTTTTTTATCATTGACGCCACGTGGAAACGCGGTGTTAGTATTGAATAGGTTTAAATGATGTACCATGGGGCTGTGTAATCGAATAGGGACCAACCAATATTATTATTTTAAAGCAAAGCTCTGTTATATGTTTGAAAAAAAAAGACTTTATGAATCAATAAATTGTGTTAAGTGATTTAAGAAACATCACGATACAAAATACGTATGTCTACTACCGTTATTACAAAACTTTAGAAACATTAATGGGTATATAATAACTTTTCTCTACCTTCTTAGGCTACGCTTTTTTAACAGTTTGGTATACGGCCCTGACGACCCGATTCATCAACACTCAAAAAAACAAGTTCACTTTTCCCCCAACTTCCTAGGCTACGCTTTTTTAATGGTTTGGTTTACGACCCGAGTCATCAAAGCTAATAACAAAAGTTCCGTGGGATGTTTTTGCCTATTTATAAAATTATGTTGTATTTTTAGACTTAAAACGTTCCTCCCCCATACAGTTTGATCATTCAGACCATTGTATATTTGCTATATGTTGACTATACATAGGAACTTTTTCTAGATTTTGACACAATTATGCCCCTTTTTGAACTTAGAAATGTTGGTTAAAGTTTTGCAATCAAGGCTTTTTCTCACAAACCACAGATGCTATTACTTTGAAACTTCACACACTTATTGGACATCGTCAAATGACCTTGCAGGACAAGTCCCAAAACTCATATCAGATTTAGACACAATTATGCCACTTTTTGGACTTAGAAATGTTAGTTAAAGTTTTGCATGCAAGATAATATCATGGTCATATCTCAGTAACCACAAATGATCTTGACTTGAAACTTCATTCATGTCTTCATAGGTGTAAGACAGTCAAGTTAGATAACTCTTGTTTTAATTCAGTACAAATAAGGGCCCTTTTTTTACTTTGACAATCTGGTTAAAGGTTGGCGTGCAAGGTACTATCATGCACATATCTCATTAACCACTGTTAACTATAGAATCAAATGGACAATAGTCGAGCGTACTGTCTTATGGACAGCTCTTGTTTGTTTATATACTCTCGATTTTGTTATCATACTTCTGCTAAACTGGAAGGAAAATAGACTTCCCTCTCTCCTTCCAAAGCTTGTATCACACTTAACTTATAACTAGAGGCATTAAACCTTAACTTAATATCTGTTAATATTTCAGCACCTATGTTGTTTTTATATAATGGATCTAGTGAGAGCAGATTTAAAACCGTGTATTGGTGAAAAATAAGAAACTTCCGCTTGTATGACATTATAGTTGCAGTCAATATTAAGCAAACTGTAAACCGAATTGTTTCCGGAAAAAACTTGTCATTTCACGACTAAACTTCATAATTATACTGAATATCACATAGATCGCAGCGTATAAAACGTCTAATCCCTACGTCAAAATTGACACTTTTTGCTTTTGATAACCTAAGACGATGGTAAACAGGTGAGCAATAAATGCACATCTTGGCATTCTTGTTTAAAAAGTAAGGGACATTTGTCCTCCTTGTTTTAAGTAAAGGGACATTTGGCCTTCTTGTTCAAAATATTTACATCCTGTCTGTTTGCACTGGTAATTTAAATGTACTGAACTGCATCTGCTTCCTTTAAGTCATTCTTCAAAAGCATGTACATGTACCTGCTTCGTCTTGTTACAGTTTGAAACAAGACGAATTTTGATGCTAAGCATCAAAGACGCCGCGCATGCTTTTAAGGCATGACTTAAAGGAAAGCAGATGCAGTTCAAAACATTTAAATAACCTGTGCAAACGGACAGGATGTAAAGAAGGCCAAATGTACCTTTATCTTAAACAAGAAGGCCGAGATGTTCCTTATTGCTCACCTGGATACCATAGTCTATAATAAAATGTTATCAATAGCAAAAAGGGTCCATTTTGACGTAGGGAGTGGAGTATATACTTTATATGCTACGATCTATATGATATTCAGCATGTAAAATTTAGTCGTGAATTGACGAGTTAAGTCTTCAAACTATTTGTTTTACCGTTTGCTTAACATTGACTGCAACAAAACAAGCTGAAGTTTCTTAATTTTAAATCTGCTCTAACTAGATCAATTAGACAAACAAAAAACATAGATACTGAAATATTAACAGATATTAACTTAAGTGTTAATGCCTCTAGTTATAAGTTAAGTGTGACACAAGCTTTGGAAGGAGAGAGGGGAGTCGATTCTCCTTCCAGTTGAGCAGAAGTATGATAAAAAAAAAACGAGAGTATATAAACAAAAAATACAAATAATTCTAACAAGTTTAAAGATATTTAATATCGAAATTAAGCATTTATGAAATTAAAAGAAAAAGTTTTCATGTATAGTCAACATATAGCAAGAATACAATGGTCTGAATTAACAACTGCATGGGGAGGAACGTTTTAAGTTTAGTAATACAACAGAAATAAATTGGAAACAAGAGGGCCATGATGCCCTGGAATCGCTCACCTGAGAATGGGTTATATAAGACTTTACTCTTTCAGCGCCAATGGCAATATCATCTAGACAAAATTTCTGACAAAATTTCAAGCTGCTCAAGTCAAAAATGCAATCTCTATAGTGTTAACTAGATTGTTCTGCAATTTAGCCTAGTGACCTAGTTGTTCTGACGTGACCCATATTCGAACTTTACCTAGATATCACTAAGACAAACATTCTGAGAAAGTTTCAACATGCTCAACCCAAAAATGTGGCTTCCAAAGTGTTAATAAGACTTTCCTTAAATTTGGCCTAGTGACCTAGTTTTTGACCGGTCATGACCTACATTTAAACTTAGCCTAGATATTACTAAGACAAACATTCCAACATAGTTTCATCATGCTCAAGCCAAAAAAGTGGCTTCCAAAGTGTTAACAAGATGTTCCTTACATTTGGCCTAGTGACCTAGTTTTTTACCGGACATGACCAATAATCAAACTTGGCCTAGATATCATCAAGACAAACTTTCTGAGAAAGTTTCAACATGCTCAAGTAAACAATGCGGCTTCCAGAGTGTTAACAAGCTTTTCTTTAAATTTGGCCTATTGACCTAGTTTTTGACCCGACATGATCTATATTCAAACTCGGCCAAGATATCACTAAGACAAACATTCTGACAAATGTTCAACATGTTCAAGCCAAAAATACGGCTTCCAGAGTGTTAACAAGATGTTCATTAAATTTGGCCTAGTGACCTAGTTTTTGACCCGACATGACCCAGTTTCAAACTTGGCCTAGATATAATCGAGACAAACTTTCTGACAAAGTGTCAACATGCTCAAGTTTAAAATATGCCTTCCAGAGTGTTAACAAGATTTTCCTTCAATTTAGCCTAGTGACCTAGTTTTTGACCCGACATGACCTATATTCAAACTTGGGCTAGATATCATAAGACAAACATTCTGACAAAGTTTCAACATGCTCAAGTCAAAAATGCGGCTTCCAGAGTGTTAACAAGATTTTCAATAAATTTGTAAACCAAACAATTAAAACAGCGTAGCCTAGTGAACTCCGTAAATCAACTCATAAAAAAAGCTTAGCCTAATTAGTTGGGGAACAGTTATTAAACACAATTTAAATGTATCTAAAGTTTTGTAACAACTGTGAAAGATGTACATATTTTGTATCTTGTTGTTTCTAAAATCAGTTTATACAATTTATTCAACCATATAGGCTGTTTTTTCAAACATATTACAGAGTTTTTCTTTACAATAATATCTGTGGGTTTCTCCCTTTTTGATTACGTCACCCCATGGTACAAAATTAAAACCTATTCCATACTGACGCCGCGCTTCCACGCGGCGTCAATAACGCAAATTATTATCTATAACATTAAATTTGATTGGATGCAGCTCGTTCAATCAAAAACAGGGAGAGATCAGACTCTACCCGTTGTCATATATGTGTTCAACGATGAACCAGTTTACATGTACATATTCCTGATGTTCCGGAAGTAAACCATGCAAGACGCTTCGGTAGACACGTTTTTCTTTTGATAACCTTTCATTATAGATGATGGTAAACAGGTGAGCAATAAAGGCACATCTTGGCATTCTTGTTTAAAAAATAAGGGACATTTGTCCTCCTTGTTTTAAATAAAGGGACATTTAGCCTTCTTGTTCAAAATATTTACATCCTGTCTGTTTGCAATGGTAATTTGAATGTACTGAACTGCATCTGCTTCCTTTAAGTCATTCTTCAAAAGTATGTACATGTTCCTGCTTCGTCTTGTTACAGTTTGAAATAACGCAAATTATTATCTATAACATTAAAGTTGATTGGATGCAACTCGTTCAATCAAAAACAGGTAGAGATCAGACTCTATTCGTTGTCATATATGTGTTCAACGATGAACCAGTTTACATGTACATATTCCTGATGTTCCGGAAGTAGACCATGCAAGACGCTTCGGTAGTCTTCATCAGGGCTGTCCGATTAAGGTGAAAGAGAAGTAATTCTTTTCCTATAGACGACCATAAAAACATTATGGGTTGTGGTCCGAACAATTGCAAAAACACAGAAACCTGTATCAAACTTAAGTTCATTCTAAGTACTAACAAATAAGCAAAGAAAACTTACACATTGAGCAACCTTTTTTCGTTTCAAGGGGTCAAATCAAAGGTCACCCTTTTCCCTTTCTGGAAGTTTCATTAAAATCCAGAAAATACAGTATGGTCTGAAAGTTTTTCTAAAGGTATAAATATAGCTAAAAACAAACAATATTATGATTATGTATCAGTAAGAGGTTTTACAACTTTCAACAAATCGTAATGTCCTCGACAAAATGGTCTGATCGCCAAGTCGATCCGAATTACTTCCCTTTGACCATAATCAATGTTGTAGCAGCCATCTTCACACAGAATCAACACTTATGAAGCTATTATTTTCTTTTTTTTATATTTTAAGCAGACGATTCTTCGAGTGTCAAAATAAAGTATAAAGTATACTCCAAACACCACTGTTGGAGCAATGAAATTTATTAACTGTGAACGTAAGATGTGCTTTGAAAGTTTAAAAAGTAAGACATTATATTTTTTCAAACATTTTGTATATATTTTTAATTATTATTGTTCTTTCTGTTTGTGATATTATGCCCCGAACTTCATAGAAATAAGGGTTGCATATTACTTTGTATTTGTAAGTGCGATAGTAAGTTCGTTAGACACACTTAGTAGAAAATATGCCATATGTAGTGAATGAATACACAAGTATCTCAAACATTAATGTTTTGGGTATTTTAAATACAGCATAATTGTTGTTGTTTTTGGGTTTTTTTTTTTTTCGTTTCTTTTCTTAGACCGCCTCGGTAGTGCAGTGTTAGAGCATCCGTCTCAGTTAGGGGAAGTCGCACGTTTGATCCCCGGCCGGGTCATTTCAAATACTTTGATAGTGGTAGTAATGGCTGCTTTCTTTGGTGCTCAGGGTTGTGAGGTTAGCATTTCGACAGACTGGCTTGTGTCGTATAAAAGGAAAAGTAGTACTGGTAACTTATCCAGGAAACGCCGTGATATAACTTAAAAATGGTTGAAAAGGGCGTATAAGAACAATCAATCAATTTACTTTTCCAAAAGGTCTTCTCTATTTTAAAATGAAAATCAGTTGGATGCGTTTTAGAAATTTGTGAGATCTATATTAATGTAAAGAATATATAAAGTATACTGCACACACCACTTATGGAACAATGAAATGTACTAGCTGTGAACAGAGTAGATATGTTGTTCATCATTCTATGTTGTTATATGTATTTGTTTTTGTTGCACACATGTCACTTTGATATACATTTTACTTACGTATTTATGTATTGGACATTAACATGTAATTTAAAATGTTTATGCATGTTTTCTATTTATAGAATTTCTACACTTTCTGGTGCCGATAGTCCTACTTATTATTGCTGCAAATGTCTGGTTTAGCTACTCATACAGTAACACAAGCAACTGGAAACGACCGCAGGTAATGCTTAACGATCCTATTTATAAACCGGCTTATAGGGCACGATCCTATTGGTCATTTATAAATCGTCTTATATGGCACGATCATATTGGTCATTTATAAACCGTCCTATAAGTCACAAATCTGTTGGTCGTTTATAAACCGTCTTATAAGGCACGATGCTATTGGTCGTTTAGCAGATCTCTAGATAAGGGGCGTTATGCATGTTCTAAACTCCTTATTTGACTCTATTTATAACCCTATGTTTTGTCTACTAAAATTAATCAATGAATCTATGCTTTTCAATACCAAGATGGTAGGGTTTTATTGGATGATAAGCGATATACTGGGGGTAAAGAGCTGTATACCCTCCATTATCTCTACTTCTGGCTTAACTCTATTACTGCCGAATTTCACAATTTGGTAAAAGTTCATATCTAAGTAGCAAACAATGCAGAGTTTAGGAAAGACATCTCACTCGAATCTGAATTGTTTTCAAAATCCTTAAATTGCCTATTGCAGCGAAAGAGTTAACACGTCAGTTGGTACTGATTTGGTGTAAACAATATTTATTGTTTTGTTGTTTTAATTACTTACATGTACATTTTACAATATTAAACAAATGAGACGATTTAGAAAGAAGCTTACAGCTTTTATAAATCTCTCTGCTATGTACTGCTTTCGACATTTACATGACTGCCCGAATGTTAATAATGCGTGCGGCCTCACATCATCTGGATTGGTTATCTCCACTGATATAACGCTATGATCGGTACAGGCTAATACAAATGGGAAGTAATCTGCCCGTGGGATTTTCCGATACTTCCGACGAGACGTTCTATATTTTATCTGTTAAACGGCAAGCATACCTCAATTAAAAGCGCAACAGATAGACGAAGACTAAGCAGGCTTAATCCAGTTATAAACATGCTATGTCTGCTTTATACTAGCTTTGTTTGCATTAAAAAATCAAGATCATCGTTTTTTTGACATTTGTTACAGTTTGAAGTAACGCAAATCGTTGTCTATAACGTTAAATTTGATTGGAAGCAGATCGTTCAATCAAAACCAGGGAGAGATAAGCCTCTTCCCGTTATCATATATGTGTTCAACGAGGAAATCGTTTACATTTACATGTCGCTGATGTTCCGGAAGTAAACCATGCGAGACGCTTCGGAAGTCATCATCAGGCAGCTGTCCGATTAAGGCGAAAGGGAAGTAATTCATTTTCCATAGATGACCGTTGAAACATTATGGGTTCTGGTCCTTTCCGAAAAAATCCAATAACACAGAAACTTTTATCAAACTTAAGTTCATTCTTAGTACTAACACATAAGCAAAGAAAACTTACGCACTGATCGACCATTTGTTCGTTTCATGGGGTCAAATCACAGGTCACCCTTTATTCCGCACTGAAAGTTTCTTTAAATTCGAGTAAAAATGGTATGATCTGAAAGTTGCTCTAAAGGTATCAATATAGCTAAAAACAAACAATATTATGATTATGTATCAGTAAGAGTTTTTACAACTTTCAACAAAATCGTAATGCCATCGACAAAATGGTTTGATCGCCAAGTCGATTTGAATGACTTCCCTTTGACCATAAACAATGTTGTATCAGCCATCATTACACAGAATCAACACTTATGATGCTAGGTAGTATTTTCGTGGTTTTATATTTTAAGCAGACGATTCTTCGAGTGTCAACATATGTTCGAATTATGTCGTTCAAAAACATGACCTGCTCAAAAATTAACCCTTTCCGTTTACTGTTGAGTTTACGTATCTGCAGCAAACGCCATCTGAATACTTTATGGCAAAAGGAGAAATTTATAATGAACAATTTTTCTTCTTAACATATTGTTTTCAGTAAAAGTACTTCTATTCGTATAGATGCTCCCCTTTTATCTAGTTGTTTTCAAAGTCATCTGCGGTTGTTGTGTAGCGTGTGTGAAAGGGTTAAGTATAGATCGTAAGTATCCGGAATCGTCCTCGTTCATTCACGAGAAATACTACAGGCTCCAACAGTTAGCGTAATTTGTGCGCATAATTTGTGCTCAAGTATCTGATTGGTCAGAAGACAATTCGTTTTCGAAACTGGCCAAATTTGGATCATAGATTTGATTTCGGAGAACGTGTTCAGAGTTTTATAGTTTCGGACCCAAGTCTCTAATGAAAGCTTTCTCTCTGTATTAACCAACTGTTTTCTAACTTGTGTTCGTACTCTGAATTCCCTAATAACAATAATATCAAAGTACAAATTTATTATAATTTTTTATTCGATATACACTTTGGTTAGGCCAATAAGCAGACGTGATACTTTGAAATGTGCAATATCATTTGTAACCTAACCATTAGTGTGTACTCAAAATGATTGGCGCACGTGGATCCTGATGTGTGGTTCCTATACGGTTTGATTGGATATACACTATGGCTAGGCCAATCAGCAATGGTCATACTTTGGAAAGTAGAATATATTTTCTAAACACATTAGTGTGTTTTCAAAATGGTTACCGCAAGTTGGTCTTGATGTTTGATTCCTAAAATTTCAGACCGGAAACCACGTTTATCAAATCAGCTGGTACAATCCTCCGTTTTGGATAACAAGTCATCAGGAAGCTTCGAAGTGCGGGTTCAAGTCATGTCGGTTCTCCAACTGTCGAATGCGATTTGGAAGTTCAAACGGGACTTCAAGTGATGCTGTGATATTCGATGGTCGCTTTGTAAAGCCACAGGACTTCTTTCGTCGGAAACCTGGTCAAGTGTGGATCTTTGCTGCTCATGAATCCCCAGCGACGTTTATGGAGTTAGGGGGTCATTGGACTAAAAAAGACTGGGTGTCGAGCTTTAACTGGACGATGACATATGACAAATCCAATACTGACATCTATTTACCATATGGGGAGATAAGAAGACATCCTGACGAGGTGACAAGGGACTTCAAAAAACTGTTCACCCTGAAAAATAAAACTGCATTGATTGTGAATTCACACTGCTCAACACGTGCAAAGAGAAAAGAATTTGTAACGAGTTTGGAAAAATATTTAGCATTAGACTCGTTCGGTGCTTGTGGAAAACCTGTAAATGTGGTAGGAGGTATGTATATGATAACTGCTTCGATATTACCAACGGTTATAAATTCTATTTTGCATTCGAGAACGCCATTTGTAACGAGTACTTCACTGAAAAACTATTTCGTAATTTAAATTATGACAGCATCATGGTTGTCCGAGGTGGGCGTAACAATAATAGAAAAACCATCCTTCCAGATAACAGTTACATTTCAACGAACGACTTTAAATCAATTAAGGAATTGGCAATCTATCTGAACAATGTCTCCACTTCAGAACAATTATATACCGAGTTATTGAAAAGGAAAAGCCGGTATTTCTCCGTGCCGTATAAGACGGTTTATCAACGAGCCATGTGTGACTTGTGTGAACGAATGAATAAGCAAGAACGATACGGAAAACAAATTGCTAACATAACAGATTGGGCTTTTGGCCGGACACCGTGTCAAGCACCTACAGACTTGAATGAAACTTGAATACATAGTTATCTTACCTATAATATTTGCCTTCATTGTCGGCCGTTTGAATATGCAACTATCATCAGACATACAGACAAACATACATAGTTTATTACGTATACATATACAGTCAAACCTCTGTTTAAAGGCCACCCATTGGAAGACCACAATCTGGTCTTTCTTTACATGTGTTCTTTAATCATAACGTCATTTATTCAGAAAATGAGTAATTGGGAAATCAAAAGTGTGTTTGGTATAGACAGGGAATTGCTAAACAACAGGTTTAACTGTTTATAGCTCTCTTGACTGTAATATTTGCCTCCATTGTCGGACATTTGTATAGACAACTATCATCAGACAGACAGACAGATAAACATACATAGTTTATTACGCATACATAAACTTGCATATTGTAAATCAATACAAATTAAGCAATTATTACGTGACCATCTTATCTGTAATTAGTGTTTGAGTATGGGAAAAACTGCTATGATTCGAGACATACTTAGACACTGTAAGCGGAGAAGGAAACGTTCTACATCATCAACCCTTTACCACATACAGACGTCTTCTGACGCCTCTGCCAATGAAGAATTTAAAAACATTATTGAAAAAGGAAATATTGCTTATTATAAGCAATTTCTCCTTTTGTCACAATGTTTTCAACTCTTTTCAATAATTATACTTTCATTTATTGGGATTTTTCATAACTTTTCCTGACTGTTTAAAAGATCGTCTGCTGCAGAATATTAAAGAATATTTTATAAAGACAATATGTGGATATGATATGATATTTCAGTCATATCACGGCGGCAAGTTCACATTAAGTGTTTTATCTGGCTCTTCCGTATAAGTTATCCTCACAAAATCCTTCACAAGCAATTGGCTCACCTTCATGCATCGACTATTTTGCCTATTGATGAAAGACGAATGACGCTACGAAGAACTTTTGTCAAGAATTGGAACGTATCAGTGACCGAACCAGGATTCGAACTTACATACCCTGGATTGATAACCTTTGTCGTTACCGACTGAGCTATCGTCGCTTAAGAAACGTTAACGTGACAACCGTATTTTGTTAAAGTTTTTATTTCATCCAATCGAGAGTCGGCTTCTCAATTAATTGATGTGTGTACATGATATTTAATTTGATATGTCTCAATTCAACCTAACCGATCCCGGTAGATCAGTCGAAAGCGACACGGGCTGTCAATCCAGAGGCTGTGAGTTCGAACATCGGGTCGGCAAACATTCTTTCCGACGTTCTCTAAAAGTCAATGTAACAAGCGTCATTCAAATGGGCTAATAGTATATGTGTGAAAGCAGCCAGTTGCTTAGAAAGACTGCTGTGTGGAGTACCGGTGTGATAAAGCCAGGAAATACATGGGTAGATGAACTGGTCGCCGTGGTATGACTGAACAATTGTTGAAAGCGGCGTTTAACCCAAATCAATCAATCTTCATTCACAGGCGTCTTAATTTTTATTTGAGAACATTTCGAAAAAAAATAATACAAGACCGTGTAAAACTACTACAAATATAATCTCTCTATAATAGAGTGATTTATACACATGTTTTACACAGGTCAGACCAGAAGCGTTCAATCGAGACAGCGCGTGATTATAAATTGTGTTTGCGTTGTCTTTGTAGCATTAATTGTATATGTTTAACCATGCTTTGTATTTGTGAGGGAAATATATTGTTACAATAAAAATTAAAATAAATGTAAAAGTAAACCGAGATCAGACTGTATAGTTATGTGGTCTGATCTTGATCTACACAATTATAATTCTCATCACCATCATCTTGTATTGAGTGAGTAATGATATATATGAACACGAGTACGTTATCAATGTAAATTATGGGATATGGATGTTTAGTGTAAACCGATATCAGACTGTATACAGTTATATAGTTTGATATTGGTACATGTTTACATACACTAATATATTTATTATATTGTATATACACGAGTATCTTATCGATTAAATTTGTGGTTTTAAATGTCAATTGTTATAATCATTGTTTTTAGTATAGGATCAATAAAATAGTATTCATTACTTTTTTTATTTTTTATTCTCGTAAACGGATTACGTTTTGTAAATTGTACATACTTGTTTGTTATTGCGCGGGTGCCTCAGCACCAGTGCATATATTGCTTGTGAAACAAAACTGACACTGGTGCAATCGGCTTTCGCATGTGCCGTGTTATTCGTCTTGATCGCGCATGCGCCGTATTTTACCGTCGGCTCTCGGATATTTCTGTAGCAATTTGTCACTAGACTGGTTCTCGTTCGAGTTTGTATGCGAGTAGTTTTTTTATAATTAAAATGTAAATTAAAACCATTGTTTAAAGTGTACCGTCGTTAAGCCATCGCGGGTCACCCATCCGGGCACTAACCGCGATGAACGTTGCTTAACTTTACGAAAAGGTCCACTCTACCCACGTCGCTATTAAATCCGGCTGTAGAAGTGATATTTATACCCGTTCCCGTTACATTTTACACCCTTTTCTCTTGACTTCGACCAGAAGTCACACAACTGAACACAATCAGCATACCAGAGCGGAGTCTATGTAACATAGAACCACCGGAGTTTTAATAACAGGAAAATGGGAATATTTTCATGAATGCGAAGTTATTGTGCTACATTTTGCGATTTTAAGAATATATTAAGGGGAAAAAAGGACGCGCATGCACAGACAAATGTTTACAATAATTTGAGGAGGTCAACACGTTGGGAAAAGATATTTTTGTTTTCGTTTTACGTATTTTACTAATAACTGTTGTTATCATATATTTATATCATATATTTAAAAGCGGGTTTCGTGTTTTTTTAATCAAACAGTATTTCTTTAGCCATAAAATGCTGATTCCCGCGCTAACATCGAATTGCTGCATCTTGCAACAACTCTTGTTTACTATATCTTTAACAAATAGATAAAATCATTTACATCATATTCAAAGATTCAAACTGATTTGCGCCTGCCTCACCCTTCAGTCAAATAAATGAAAAGGAAAATTGCCTACACGCGTTTAATTAACAACATGGATTAATATTTTAAATGAACGACAATGAATAAAACTGAAGGGAACACGATAGATTCTCGGTTCTGCACAGTCCCGACCCTTAATGTTCAAGACTTAGTTATGTAATGACGGTTTTATTTCTTTTGAGAAAAATAGGAAAAAACCTAAAGAGGACTATGTTGCTTTAAATAGTAATGTAACGTGTACCGGAGTTAAGCCATCGCGGGTCACCCATCCATGTACTAACCGCGATGAACGTTGCTTAACTTCGAGAAAGGGTCAGCCACTCTACCTACGTCGCTGTAAAAGTCTGCTTCCACAGTAAGGCTGTAGAAGTGATATTATACCTATACCCCGTTCCCGTTACATTTCTACTTCTTTTCTCTTGACTTCGACCCGAAGTTACAAAACTGAACACAAGCAGTACACCATAGCGGAGTCTATGTAACATCACTGGGAACCACCGCGATCCGGGGATGATGGTGATATCAACCCAAAATCCCACCGCTGCAACCATTTGTAACGTGTACCGGAGTTATCGAATCGCGGTTCACCCATCCAGGCAATTACCGCGATGAACGTTACCTATCTTTCAGAAAATGTTAACCACTCTATCAACGTCGTTATAAATGCCGGCTTCACAGTAAGGCTGTAGATGTGGATATTTATACCTAAACCCGGTCCCCGTTACAGTAAATTATTGTATATGAACCATATAGACAGAATATTTGTAGTAGCTCAAATGAAAATACGGACGCCTGTGCTCAATTCAACTTCAAATACATTTCCCCATTAACCCTTTTCCAAACACAGACGCTTACTGGCGCCTCTGCAGCAGGTGAATTATTTAAACAAAGTGGAAAATTGGGATATTGCTCATTACGATCAATTTCTCCTTTTGGCACAATGTTTTCAACTTTATTTAATAATTGAACATTCATTTATAGAGGTTCTTTCTATGTCGTCTGCTACTAATATGTTGTATGCCACAAAAGGGTTAAACAGTCAATCAGGTGAGGTAAGTAGTGAAGGATATGGTATATAATTGTGTAAAGCAGGACAGCACATGCGCTTGATTTAGTTTTTCATCATTTTCGCAACATTTTAATTATTTGCCTTTTTTTTCGACATGAGAGCCAAGTATTGTAAGCCTTAAGGGTTGATATTTTTTATGAAATAGTAAGTCTTCTCCGCAGTCAGTCTGTTTGTCCATCAAAATTTGCATTCAAGTAGTTCCACACCTTAATAACAATAAAGGATTGAATAAAGGATCGAATAAAGCAAATGAAAGGCAAAATGTTGTGACTTACTTTCAAAACTTATAGTAAAACAGATGACAGGGATGTGGTTTCAAGACTATGAATCCCTTTTAAAACAAAGCAGAGACACATGAGTTTATATGTCTCTAAAGAAAAGGCAAGTGACACAAAATATTAATTTAGATTCAGTTTTGTGTCTAGTTATTTAACCCTTTCCCTCATATAGACGCTTTCTGACGCCTCTGCAGCAGACGTCTTTTTGAAAACATAGTGACAAAAGAAAAATTTGCCACAACGTTTTCCACTTTTTGTCATATGTTATCTATTCACTTATGGAGATTTTGTATGTTTTGACAGAATACGTTCAAAGTCGTCTGCTGCAGAATTGTCGTATGGGGGAAAGGGTTAAGTACAAAATGGCCAAAAAGTGACTGAAATGTTAACAACATAGATAAAGGATTTGTATTATCCTGTAACCTCTTCAGATAATTTCTTAAATAATAGAACATGTTTAGTTTTATATTCTTTTCATCTGTTCAAAACATTGTTTTGTTATGAAAGCACATACACTTTATACCCATTCCCTGACAGAACAACTAACGTTTGATCTCTGTAGCTACAATGCATTATCCACATGAATATCCTACTACTATGAAATTTCTATTTTATTTCAAAATTCATCTTCCTTCTCAGTTATCTTATTGCTATTCATATGTTTTCAATGTAATTCATAAGTTTAAATAGCATACATAGGGAACTAAGATAAGTTCCTGCATACATGTTTACCAATATTGAGTTTCAATGAAAGTGTTAAATGCAATTTTCAATAAGTGATACTTGACAGTTACATGTACATTTAGTCCATGTAATGTTATCAACATTATATCTTCATAACAGTGAGTAGTAAGGAGTGAGACTTTATAGTATTTCATTAACATTAAAACATGGGAGCATTTTAAGTAGGTAAATGTGTAATATAGCAGAAACGTAGATAATATCTCAGTGGCTGCTTATAGACCTATAGCGATTTTTACGAGATCTGTCTCTTTTTTTTCAACACCAAGCATCAACAACACATCATAGTGTGACATAACCTGAAAATGTTAATTAACCTAAACGAATCATAATGTCATAGCACAAACCTATGTGTGAGAGAAAGAGTACTCATTCCCTTTTACAAGTGTATGTTTATACTTAAAAGTGGATTATGTAGAATAACAGGGACTACTAGTAGCTACAGTAGCCCAGAGAATAATAAGGAAGAAGAAGCCTCACTGAAATTATCATTGTATCATGTATCAACAATCCCTGTCATGGCAGGTAAGACAAACACCTACAAGTATCATTATACAAACGTTACATTTCATTTTATCTAAGCATAAATATGTCCCTTTATACAGAGAGTGATATGCAGAAATGAGTCTTTACTGGTGACACATTAAAAGATGTGAAGAACCACTGTTATAGTATCAAATGAATTGTATTTTGATTGCGGTCATTTCTGGGTACGAATCCGTAAAACCAATTCGGCTTCATACAAAACGAAACATGTAAATATCGCGTATTTACAACACATAGTCGAACAGTTGTGCATCATCTTCATGGAACAAAAGTACTGATGCAACAAATTAGTTATCGTTATTATGTTTATTTTCCATGATTTTACATCGTGCAAAACCCCTATTTCATTTCGATCGTTGCTTTGTGTTAAGGCGCATTATAATTGTATGAGTACTTTCCCTTGGATATTTGATTAGTCATACATTTTAAATAAATCGGAATATTTACCAATTTGTTGCTAAGTATTTTACCTGTTGTTTTTCGCTAACGATTCGTTTACAGCAATTTCTCATGAAACACCCATCACTATCGAGTAAAAGGCAACAAAATTCACGATCTTTCGTCCGAAAAAGTCGACTAAAGTTAGGACCAATCGGGCCAATATTTAGGACGTCTTAGTTAGGACGATTTTGATAAAACGGTCTGCGGTCCTAACTTTGGTGTAAGGACCAGTCCTAACTATGACCGATCTTCGGACCTTTGATAAAACGGACCCCTGGTGCGGTATCGTGTTGATTACAATTCAACCGGCACAGAACTTCTTCATTCCTACAGTAGATTCTGAGCCACGTCAGATGGGCAGAATTGCATTTATGTACTGTTAAGAGTTTGGTGTGATATCGTGTTTACTAGAAGCAGGGGGGACGTGTATATATTGGCCTTGCTACAAGTCAACCGGAACACAACTTTCCCATTCCTATCACTTACGTCATCAAAGGATCAAATTGCGTCGTGCCTGAAGTGTTGGAATCAATTTCATATGCGTGCAGAGAAAAATCTAGTACACATGGGGTTTACCTGTAAAATAAAATGTGGACAAGGACTTCAGAGGCAAACACTAATGGTTTGCATTCCAGTGGTCTTTATTTGTTTTATAATTAGTATATACTTATAACAACGGCTTTTTAAGTTATCATTTATCAAGGTATTAGGTATATATGTAGCTAATGCAGATAGCTGTTTAATTATCCTGGCATGTCATTTGAAAATCAGAATAGATCTGAATAGGAAATATAAACACATACCAGGTCCAATCTCTATATCTGCACTTTGCGTTACTAACAGAAGTACATGGCAGCAAAAATTGCACCTCCTACGAAACCTACACTGTATTTGTGTACACTGGACAGATGTTTATCCTGGTTCTCTGCGTACTTTATATTCAAAAGTGCATATACAAAGTGGTAGGGTCAAGTAATCCAGACTGAACAGAAAGTTTGCTTTAAAAACGACATGGGTCTTATCAATTTTAGTTATAAAAACTGGCGGTACCAAATATGGTATGCTAAAGTTAACTCGGTGCGCTGTCATAATGTTGTCATCAGAAAAAGACAAATACTAGCCAATAGAATGGATCTGTAATTATTTCTTTGTGAAACACGCCTTGTTTAATTTTCGGTGAGCATAAATTTGAAATTAAAGGTCAGGAAATAGGGAACATTCAAGCTTTCTTTTAAATGTTATGTTTTCGTATGTTTGTATGCCAGTATGTATATAGAAATGTCACGGACGTCTTTGTTTGTATGCTGTGCTGTAGAAATGTATTTCTATGTATTTTGTGTAAAATTAAACTATATAGAAATGTCACTGACGTCTTTCTGTGTATGGTATGCTCAAGAAAGTACATTTCTATGTTCATAAGTGTTCAAAGAAACTATATTGCAAGTGTCTAACTCATACAATAGAGAACATATATATGTCGATACATTACGCAGAGTCCATAGTGTTGGTTTTCTCTTGGAACGGCTCATTTACATGTGGACTGCGTGCCTTCAAGCTCAATCAAGTTTAGTGCACAATAACGACAATCTTTGTTTCATGTTTTCTTGTTCAGCAAATTTCTCGCTTATTTTCAAAAGTACTAATTTCAAACTTACCGTGCTGATAGCTTGAATTCAGCAGATGTTCAGGTGTAAAATGCACACTGACTATACATCTAGCATGCGTGTTCTTCCCACTTGTTGTACCTTTCCGACCATTTTAATACGCCCATTGATAGAGGGGCCGTACTATGGTAACACTTTTTGCCCATTGATGCATGACGCTTGTCACAGTGACATTTGTCAAACATCGGAAAGAATGTTGACCGAGCTGGGGTTCAAACGCACAACCACTGGATTGAAGCCCGCATCGCAACCGACTGAGCTACCGGGGCTTGGTATATATAGACAAGACCTCCCCGGTCTCCCAGATAACGGAGTCGTTTGGTGGCGTTATATCGGTTTGTTTGCGAAGTCAGTATTAGAGTATTTGATTTAATTTGTCAATCTGAAATACAAGCCGTCTATGGCACATATATCGCATCTTGAATAACAATCGTATCTAATGTATACTAGTGCATTGACGTTATGTATTACTTACCAATTTTAGCTAAACAGCTTGTTGAAAAGTAAATATATTGCCTTTCCCTTTTCAACTAAAATACAGAGTTAACTGCAAGCGTTTGGTTAAAAAAAGAAAGGCCGGTGAAGAAAGATATTGTAACATTGTGGGAAAAAATATAATTTTGCTGAAATTTGGAGATATTTCACATTTTCAATGGAGAGTGAGAGACACTGTTAAGACAAATATATAGTAAAAAGGATCAATATATAATTTCACTGTTTTAAAACATTAGGTGTCAGGATAAAACCATTCCGGTAGTACTAGTAAATTACCCAGAAAACGCCGTGGTATAACAGTAATAGACTAACGACTAATGGATCGGTGTCAGGATAAAACCATTTCGGTAGTACTAGTAAATTACCCAGAAAACGCCGTGGTATAACAGTAATAGACTAACGACTAATGGATCGGTGTCAGGATAAAACCATTTCGGTAGTACTAGTAAATTACCCAGAAAACGCAGTGGTATAACAGTAATAGACTAACGACTAATGGATCGGTGTCAGGATAAAACCATTTCGGTAGTACTAGTAAATTACCCAGAAAACGCAGTGGTATAACAGTAATAGACTAACGACTAATGGATCGGTGTCAGGATAAAACCATTTCGGTAGTACTGGTAAATTACCCAGAAAACGCCGTGGTATAACAGTAATAGACTAACGACTAATGGATCGGTGTAAGGATAAAACCATTTCGGTAGTACTAGTAAATTACCCAGAAAACGCCGTGGTATAACAGTAATAGACTAACGACTAATGGATCGGTGTCAGGATAAAACCATTTCGGTAGTACTAGTAAATTACCCAGAAAACGCCGTGGTATAACAGTAATAGACTAACGACTGATGGATCGGTGTCAGGATAAAACCATTTCGGTAGTACTGGTAAATTACCCAGAAAACGCCGTGGTATAACAGTAATAGACTAACGACTAATGGATCGGTGTCAGGATAAAACCATTTCGGTAGTACTGGTAAATTACCCAGAAAACGCCGTGGTATAACAGTAATAGACTAACGACTAATGGATCGGTGTCAGGATAAAACCATTTCGGTAGTACTGGTAAATTACCCAGAAAACGCCGTGGTATAACAGTAATAGACTAACGACTAATGGATCGGTGTCAGGATAAAACCATTTCGGTAGTACTGGTAAATTACCCAGAAAACGCCGTGGTATAACAGTAATAGACTAACGACTAATGGATCGGTGTCAGGATAAAACCATTTCGGTAGTACTAGTAAATTACCCAGAAAACGCAGTGGTATAACAGTAATAGACTAACGACTAATGGATCGGTGTCAGGATAAAACCATTTCGGTAGTACTGGTAAATTACCCAGAAAACGCCGTGGTATAACAGTAATAGACTAACGACTAATGGATCAATGTCAGGATAAAACCATTTCGGTAGTACTGGTAAATTACCCAGAAAACGCCGTGGTATAACAGTAATAGACTAACGACTAATGGATCGGTGTCAGGATAAAACCATTTCGGTAGTACTGGTAAATTACCCAGAAAACGCCGTGGTATAACAGTAATAGACTAACGACTAATGGATCGGTGTCAGGATAAAACCATTCCGGTAGTACTAGTAAATTACCCAGAAAACGCCGTGGTATAACAGTAATAGACTAACGACTAATGGATCGGTGTCAGGATAAAACCATTTCGGTAGTACTAGTAAATTACCCAGAAAACGCAGTGGTATAACAGTAATAGACTAACGACTAATGGATCGGTGTCAGGATAAAACCATTTCGGTAGTACTAGTAAATTACCCAGAAAACGCAGTGGTATAACAGTAATAGACTAACGACTAATGGATCGGTGTCAGGATAAAACCATTTCGGTAGTACTTGTAAATTACCCAGAAAACGCCGTGGTATAACAGTAATAGACTAACGACTGATGGATCGGTGTCAGGATAAAAACCATTTCGGTAGTACTGGTAAATTACCCAGAAAACGCCGTGGTATAACAGTAATAGACTAACGACTAATGGATCGGTGTCAGGATAAAAACCATTTCGGTAGTACTAGTAAATTACCCAGAAAACGCCGTGGTATAACAGTAATAGACTAACGACTAATGGATCGGTGTCAGGATAAAAACCGTTTCGGTAGTACTGGCAAATTACCCAGAAAACGCCGTGGTATAACAGTAATAGTGTAAACAATGGCGTTAAACACCATTCTATCTTCCTTTTGCCACAATCATTTCAGAAACTGTCTACCATGGAAGAGTCAAAATACGTTTCAATGTTGTTAAGGTTAACAATTAATCCACCAGTTTAACGATGGAGGAGGCGTTATCAAACAGTTTGACACATTTATATTGTATACACGATATCCGTTTACTCCAGTTTAAATTTTTAGCTTGTTGGTGTTCAGTGTTTCTGGATATACGAATCTTTAGATAAGTCACCAGAGACCCGAAGAAGTAACCTTGTCCTACATACAACAAATCTGCAGAAAATTACATTGAAAACATTGAGGGAAAGGCATTGAAAATATGTTTTAAATGAATTTACAGTTATTGATTTGAGTTGAAAAAATCGTGACCAATGGAGAAATTGCTCATCATGACACAACATGTTCAAAGGTTGTCCGAAGCACAGGCTTAAGATATAATTTTCAGGCGATTATTTGTTGGCGATTCCAGGATATACGAACAAATTGACTATCGTCAAACTTAGTGTGAAGAGAAGGTAGGCAATCCATCTAATCAACG
>JASEVX010000011.1:13247600-13250112 GCA_031761405.1 Serripes groenlandicus
TTTAACCCAGATAGAAAGTATGTCATTAGGCCAAATTGAAGGAAAAACTTGGCTCCACTATTAATATTTTTTACCTTTCTGTATTGAATATGTGTATGTTCATGTGATTAAGTGAATGTTAAAATTGTTGATGATTTGACATTGCACCAAAGATAAAGTAGGGGTAGGGTACAAAACCGGTCTCAGTTCCGACAGCTTGTAACATATTCCTTAATAATGGTAGTAACATACGTACAGCTTAGACACATTATAGACGCTGTTCTCGTGATGAGGCTTTGCCTTTTTCAGATTATGAAGACACGGTACTGTAAAGAATGTTCATTATGGGACTTCCATAGACCTATTGGATTCAGTGATCATTAACAAATGTACCATGTGGCCCGAATGATATATTCTGAGTTTTGGTCAGTTGATTTTCAGAAGACCAACACGTATTTATGAATTCATTCTAGCCTGATTCATCATTACTAGTCCGTCATGATGGGGAATTTTTAATATACATTTCTATTCGCACTTCAGCGTTTCAATTTCCTTCTTCACCTCTTAAATTATCACAATTCTACCTTTAGTACTTTCAGTACTTTGATGTTTGATTCTCTCTTAATGTTCATTTTATCAACCAAAAGCATGTGCACTTAATTTGGCTTCCTTCCTTTGCGCTCGGGGATGAGGAGATAAAATCACGACTGATGCACTTGTGTCAAGAAAAATAGGCAAGTTACCCAGGAAAGGCCGTGCTGAAAGCAATGTTGAAAACGGCATAGGGGACCATTCAAACAAACAAATTGTTTCGGTTAAAGATTTAACGTGTCATATGATTATAGCTAGCTTAATACTTCTAAATACAGCTAAACACAAGAGAGTCATTAAGTGAAGGGATATGAAACGAATAGATAATTGCCGTTATCTTCCGCCTCGCTATACGAAAGGCGTACATTGGCCCCTCTGATTATTATCAACTTCGTTAATTCATTTCCGCGATGGCACTCGATGTAGAAAGACAGAAATTTTTTATTTATAATTTATAATTTTAAATGTGAATAACCTAGAATGTAAGTACATAAACATAATTTCGCTCTTTATTTCTCGACATTGACCGTTAATTTTGAGCTTATATTTATTCAAACAATGATAGTTACTGCAATGAGTTTCTGAAGTCGATGTATTCACATATGGTGGTCAATAAGTCAAACGAAGAATACAGGCTATGTGTAGGACCGTGTTGTGTGTGTTGTTGTTCTATATTGCCGTATAAACTCATTAAATGTTTTATTATAAATGTTGAATGATCAATCTTGGTTTTAATCATTTAAATATACCTGATGTTTGCCGAGAATTATTAAGAATTGTTTGTGAAAACCTGTGAAAACATGCGATGAATTTTAACAAAATTGTGGTTAATAAAGTCAAAATTAAGAAATCGGGTTATACGAATGACCTTGCTGTGTTCTATATTGATAGATTAGGAGCCAGATGTTCACGCAGTTCACTCAGTGTTATATTAAATTGTTGGCGCCGTAAGTATTCCCCAGGGCACTTTCAATGCATAAAAACTGCTTATTACTAAAAGCAAAGCACCTCGAAATCAAATGTAAATTGTCTTCTTTATATGATGTGGGGAAAGGGTAATCCATTGAGCAATGTGTCCTTTTGCCACACTTTTTTTGAAAAGGCTCTGCTGCAAATGCTTCTACATGTTGGAAATGCTATTAAAATGTACTTCCAATTTAGAAGCTATTACAACTTGGTTCTGCCCGCCTTGGTAGTGTAAGGGTAGGGCGTCAGCCTTAGGAGGGAGAGATTGATTCATTCCAAATGCCCCACCTCTCTCTCTCTCTCTCTCTCTCTCTCTCCTCTCTCTCTCTCTCTCTCTCTCCATATCTCTCTCCATATCTCCATATCTCTCTCTCTCTCCTCTCTCTCTCTCTCTCTCTCTCTCTTCTCTCTCTCTCTCTCCTCTCTCTCTCTCTCTCTCTCTCCTCTCTCCCTCTCTCTCTCAAATCCATAAATCTCTCTCTATCTTTCTCTGTCTCTTTATCTCTCTGTCTCTCTATCTCTCTATCTCTGTCTATGTCTTCTCTCTCTCTCTCTCTCTATCTCTCTCTCTCTTTCACTTTCACATCGTAATAAGTTAGCTCTCTCTCTGTCTCTATATATATATATATATATATATCTACTATCTCTCCTATGTATACCTCTTTTTTCTCTCTCCCCTCTCTCTCTCTCTCTCTCTCTCACTCTCTCTCTCTCTCTCTCTCCCTCTCTCTTTCTCTGTATGTCTATATATATCTACATGTATCTCTATTCTCTTCCCTATGTATGCCTGTTTCTCTCTATATATATATATATATATATATATATATCTACATGTATCTCTACTCTCTCCCTATGTATGCCTGTTTCCCTCTCTCTCACTATTTCTCTCTCTATTTCTCTCTCTCTCTATTTCTCTCTCTCTATATTTATCTCTCTCTCTCTCTCTCTCTCTCTCTCTCTTTCTCTCTCTCTATCT